>JAMQMW010000103.1:0-116397 GCA_024115155.1 Thelonectria blattea
TCGGCGCGACGCTGCTGGGTTCCATCATCATCTACTGCTCCTCCACTGCCACCGTCCCATATGTCGATGCCCTCATGTTTGCCAGCGGCGCCCGATCCATCTCGGTCCACCCCTCGAGTCGAGCCCTGACTGGATAGAAAAGCAGCCTTCAAAATTTCCCCGTAGGGCTGGGAGCTTAGCTTCGAATGACTTTCCAGATGGAGATAGCGAGCATCGCCATACCCGAGATAACGTTCTAAGCATGCATTAGTCTTCGGCAGCAAGGAACAAAATCGACGTCAGCTTCGACGGCTTCGGCTGCTGATCAGGAAAAATTCGCCATGGTGCGGCGCAGTCCTAGTCCATGGCAACTATGGTGAGGAATACTATTGGCGACGGAAGTTTTTGGCGAGTTGCATAAGCCCCCTTGGTATGAAACATGTTCTTGATATGGTTATCCATTCGAGGCTTGTTTGTTTGCTTGTGAGGCCTCTGTCGACTACACGCCACTTGGATGCAGGAGCAACACTGGCATCATTTCTATCATGTACCTACAATCTGAGAATATCCTTCTCATTCTAGCAAAGAGAGCGAGTAAAGTCGGCCGCTTATGAGTCATGGCTTCTTTTACCCTTCGTTCTGGATTCTCTTGTGACCACGTCACCCTTCGTATTTGAGTGTCATCTGTTGCGAAATATCGAGGTCTCAATTCAACCTGTATCAACATTGCAAACCAACGACCTCACCCAGAATGATGGTTGAATGAAGTTCGATCAACGTGTCGTAGCGTTAATTAACAGCGCTCTTTACGTCCATTCTGAAGAATTACCAGCGCTATATACCCATGGAAAATATGTTATCTTTTGATTCGCTCTTATGGTGGCGCCGTTACCCCTATTTTCAGTCAGAAATGTCCCAGTGGCCTTTGCATGCAATTGTATGTGAATGAAGTACCCTGGGAACATGGGATAGCAGCTGTAAAACATCACCGCGGGATATAATGAGTACGACGGCTTAAGAATGGAGGTTGTTGGAAAGAAAAACCTCCTGACATGAAAACCATGCTTCAGAGGTGCGAGAAAGAGGTGGAAAATGGACACTTACAAGCGCGAAGTAAGATATCAGAGATTGCGAACCACAAGAGACTCATGAAATGGCGCGAGTCGAGCTTGCTTCAGTACCTTCGCCGAATTAACAAGTGAGCTGAGGGAACTACATTTCAATGACGTGAAGTGAAGGAGCTTAACAAGAAAAGAGAAGTGGTTAGGTGAATCACGTCTCCTGTGGCCATTAGGGCTCGAGGCGATCTTGTAGTGGGTGAGTGATTTGAAGAGTGTCAGAAAGAGCGCCTTCTATTATGATTGACCGGTGCAGACGAAACTCTGTAAAAGGATCCAACCGTATCCAAGTCTCCAAATTGCCAGTCACTAGGCCAGCGTGATGCAGGCCATTCGCTCCTGTAAGCCCTAGACGGGGTTGACCCCAGCTCCAGCCGCTCAGCATCAGCGACTGAGGTTTCACTGAGGACCAAACTGCCCGCAGCTACGCCCGATCGTATCGCATTGCGTTCTCGGATGTCTGGGAGTTGCGCGTTTCGGGAAGGCTCGCCTGGTATTTCCGGATAGGTTCGAGCGACGCCGAAATTGAATTCCCAGTCATCGCTGTCTCTTGGAATGTCGAGCCATTTGCCAAACGTCATGAGCATCCTGGCAACCTTGCGTCTGTATCCAGCGTCCCTTTCTTGATTATGGTTGCTATTGGCACCGAAGCCATGGCTGTAGGGCAATCGCTCTGGGACTGGAAAGTCCGGCACATTGGGTTGGTGCCGGTTACCGTCTGCAAATCGTTGTCCATGGGAATGATGCCATCCTGCTCCTTGGTGTGGGCTTTGGCAGCATTTAGGATGTGGACAATTACACCTCGGTTGTGTATTTGGGTGCAAGTCATTTTTGGCCTTTTGTAATGCCTTTGCCCCCCAGACATATAGCGAGCCGATCATTGCTGAGGATGTTCCGCAGATGGGAGCCCATTGACCTAAATATCACACGATTGCGTTAGTCGGTGATGCATAGCATACATTGGATTGCAGAGGCCTTACCCACGCTTGCTAGCGGTTCAGTTTCATACTGGACTTGCCGACTATAAAGTTGATTTCTCCAAGAATCAGAATGGCCAGCCCGATACCGCCGAATATCGGGATAGCAATAATCTTGAGAAACGTTTTATCTTGCCGTTGATGCCCTTCATGGGGTCTCGCTGATCCTCAGAATCCTGTTCCTCTCCAGATGTGTCGTCTGGACACCGAGACCGCGAAACTCTTCTCTTCCTCCAGTTGATGTCGAGGATCTTGTCCCACATTGAAACAAGACAGAGAACCGCATGCACGCAACATGCAGCGGCGAGCAGTGTAGCCGTACCCAGTGTCAGAGCACCCGGTTCAGGGATGATATAAACATTGTCTGCCGCGCCACCTCGAATTGGGGATATGGGTCCGTTTTGTGTTGAACATCGGAAGGGAAGACCGCAAATATTGTCATTTCCTAGGGGAAACTTGGGTAGATCGGACGAAATGGGGTCGCCGGAGTCGAAGTGGGTGCAATCGAACGTCTGAATACGGTAGAACTCGATGGCGAGGCAGATCAACCCTGTGTATGACGTATTGTTAGCGACAAGAATTGAAATCCTTTGTTATACTCACCGATCAAGATTAATAAGATCCAGAGGAAAATAGTGTTCCGGCCAGGATCGTTAAAGTAAGTCCGAGACATCATGACTGTTACCGGAGCCGCTAGAATGCCTATCGAGCATAGCTGGAAGGCGCCGTATATGTCCATGTCGGCAGCGTCTGCAGAAGTCATCCGTTGTCAGCATTCCCCCACTTGTGTAAATGCATCATCAAATGCTTGCCAGGGACATGAAGAGCTGTAAGCACGATGCCATGAATAGCAGCGATTGCGGGGAGAAGCAGAGCTGCGGCCAGGCAGGGATTTACCAGCCAGTCCTATTTTCTAGCTAATAAACATGTGGCGATGAGAGCATAATATCTGCATGTTAAAGACGATTTGCCGATTAGCCTAATGCTTGCATGCAAAGAAATGGAAGCTTCGGTGACGCTTTTGGCGAAGTTGCTTGGCGGGGACTTGGCTTACAGATATCGTGTTCCAGGGCCGTATTGGCCTGAAATAGGCCATGCACAAAACACCTGAATTGCTTCTTCGGTGGAGTTGGAAGGCGAGGCACGAGCGATATTGGCTATACCAGTGATGTTGACGTCAATAAGTGATGACGGGAGCTGTGGAATTGGTATGGCAGGCATGACTTGCACGAGACAGAATCCAATACGAGATGAAGACAATGGAATGAGCGTTGAGATGAAAGCACCAGAGACTACATTATATTGAGTCGGCCTGGAATTTGCTGGAAGTTCGAGTGTCGCGTGCCCGACTTCCCTTTTCGTCGCACCAACAAGTTTGCGTGGCTTCAGTCACCTCGGAGGCTCGGTGCAAGCAACTCTGGGCCAATGTTAGTCTACGGGAAGGCTGGCATTCTGGTAGACACCTTGACCTTGGCGGCTCGGAACTGTCCTGCAAAGCAGGGCGAGGTGTTTCCCAAGGTGTGAACTCAGCCACGCTTACTCTCTGTGTAACAGTGGTCAGAAAAGCATCCCCAAACATTGGCCCATGACGTGTTCTATCGCCGGGCTTAGACGAAGGAGGTTGAAACGTGGTGCCACATTCCGAGTGAGTTCTCGGTGTGCAGACGAGAATGGCAGTGATGGGAAGGGCATTGCCTTCAGCGAGGCAGTGGCTTAGTGAGGAATGAGACTGTGACGAGACTTGGGGTTGCAAAAGACGGACTGCCTTGCTAGAAAACGACCCCTCCTCAATTGCATCTCGTGACACTTGGTCAGCGGCTTATTTTCAACGGGCTGCGAATCACACGAAGATGCCTGGAACAGGAAGGTGAGCCTGACCAAGTGATTCAAGGCCATGCGAGGGGGACAAACATTGTCCAGTGCGATATCCGAGGTTGTCCATGTTGCCAAGATCCTACAGCAATGCAGGTCGATTTTTGCCCGTCCAGCTTGCGTCTGATGAGGCACTATCTGCCGTGTATTCGTAGGGGGATACAGATTTGCAGCCAAGATTCATCACCCTCCACTGCAGTGATGGGACCTTGGTTGGCACTCAAGGTGCGGGGTCATTGATTTGATGACGAGAAGTTGAGGCTCCCTTCGGCATCATTCTTGATCTTATTTTTACTTCGTTTCCAATCGCCCGATGCCATTCGCGCATTCATTAACGAGCCTATACCTACCTCGCGCACTAAGAGATACTAATGAAATGGCCGATTCAACGGACGCGAGTCAAATATCCGACTGGAGATCTATCTTGACTCTTATTCTCTTTGTCATTACGAGTGAGTGCTGGGGTCTGCTGGTCAAGAGTCAATCTATGGTCGAAACTAACCGCCCGGGCAGATACCATTGTGCTATTTCCCTTTCACATTCCAGTCTATATCCCGAGACGGCTCTCCAAGGCCGTGCTGGACTCTCTGGCCGCCCTTCGAGTAATATCAGAGCGAACCACGAGCGCCGAAAATGGCGCGTCCGAAGACCAAGGCTTCGTTGCAAAACACTTCGTGAGACTTCGCTTCCCCATGAACTTCATCACGGCGCCTCTCATCGCCGACCTATTTCTCCTCGCCGTCGAGGCGATCGGCCGCACCGAGGTGCACGATGGCGTACTCGGCACGAACAGCATTGTTCCCATCGACATTATGATCTTCTTCATCACCCTCGCCTATATCGCCATCTCGATTGACGCCTCCGGACTGATCCGATGGCTTGCCTTCAGAGTGCTCAAATGGGGTGGGAGCGTCGGCCATAAGCTGTTCTTCTACCTGTACGCGTTCTTCTTCGCTCTCGGCAGCTTCATCGGGAACGACCCCATTATCCTTTCCGGCACCGCGTTTCTCGCCTACATGACGTGAGTTTCAAAGAACATTAATCACCCTAAAGCCTGGATCTTCAGCCAGTTTTCCGTGGCAAACATTGCCTCGGCCATCCTCGTCTCGTCCAACCCGACCAACCTTGTCCTCGCCGGGGCCTTTGAGATCAAGTTCATTCACTACACGGCCAACATGATCGTTCCCGTCGTGATAACCACCATCGTCTTGTTTCCGTTTCTTCTCTACATCGTCTTCGCCGACGACAATCTCATTCCCCAGTCTATTGAGATGGAGTCGCTCTCGCAGGAGGAAAGCGACAAAAGTCCCGTCAATCCCAACATTCCGTTCGCGAGGGACATTGACGACCAACAAGAGAACCTCACCAATGAAGATCGGAGGAAGCTCCTGCCTCTCGAAGAGATCATGAACCCGTTCCTGGACAAGGGAGGGGCGGCTTTTGGTGCAGTCATCATGACCGCGACTCTCGTCACGTTGCTTGCTCTGAACGCAGCCAGCACGACCAGTGGTGAGCATCCCGTCTTCTGGGCAACGATTCCCGCAGCCTTTGTCATGTTTTGCTGGGATGTTGCGTTTGGATGGTATCATAGGGCATCAACACGCGAAATTGCCCGCGAAGGACGCAAAAGGGCGAGGGAGGCGAGAGCTGAAAGAGAAAGGGTCCGGAACGAAGCCACAGCTGGCAAAGAGTTGACGAAAGAAAACGCCAAGCCGAAAGCTGACTCATCGGCAGACGTACGGGCAGCAGAATTTATTCCGATCCATGAATGCTCTGGGGAGAACGTCGTTGCGCTGGATGATTTGAGCCACTCGCCCAAAAACCGACTCGGGCATGATCCAGGAGCAACTGTTGATCTGCCCGGAGCAGAAATGTCGGACGACATCCAAACGAACAGCTCTACTTTGAAACACGGAGGAGTGAAGGGGACCTTCAAAGGATCGAACGGAGGCAGCTCAGCCCTTGAACCGGGTTTCGCGGGGGTCAATGAGCGTTCTCTAGAAGCATCCTTCGACATCTACTCAAAGACGTCACAGCGCGACGAAAGGTCCGAGGAGCAGCAAGACGTCGAAGGCCCAATCTCGCCGGACGACCGCCAATCACGAACCACTCTTGTTTCACTCGCCATGGAAGCTTGGGCTTGGTCACAAGATACGTTTCCCACCGTAGCAGCCCTTATTGCCCACCTTCCCTTTGCACTTGTACCATTCGCCTTCGCCATGTTCGTCCTGGTTCAGGCTCTGGTGACAAAAGGCTGGGTGCAAGTTTTCGCAAAGGGCTGGGATCATTGGGTTAACAAGACGGGAACGGCGGGAGCCATCGGAGGTATGGGATTCCTCTCGGTCTGCTTGTGCAATGTAAGTCTTTGTGAAAACGGTCTGCCGGAATCAAGCTGACGAACGGTTACTTCCTCATGTTAGTTTGCAGGTACCAACATTGGCACCACCATTTTGTTATCCCGTGTCATCCAAGAGTGGGAGATCCTTCGCGATGGCAACATCAGCGATCGAACATTTTGGGGAACCGTGTACAGCATGGCACTTGGTGTCAACTACGGTGCGTTTAGCACAGCCTTCAGCGCATCGCTCGCTGGGCTTCTGTGGCGCGATATCCTCTCTCGCAAGCATATTCGCGTCAAGCGTGTCGAGTTTGCCCGGGTCAACTTCCCCATCATTGCCATCTCAATGGCCGTGGGGTGCACGGCTCTGATAGCTGAAGTTTACATCATGGGGGACGAAAAACCGTACAATGGATAATGGACGTGCTGGTGGAAAGGAAATTATCGAACTGAGCGGGCCAGGACTGGGAGTCTGGGATTGAGGATAGAGATGAAGATGGAAGACCTAATGAGTACAACGAGACAAGATGACAATCGTTTGGGGATATTAGCAATAAGACGGGGTACGTCTTGACCAAGATTTAGCATAGATAGACAAGCTGAGCCGTTCAGCTCTCTTCAACGTAATTATAGTACATATGGCAATGCCACGCTCGCCCTATGCCTTGCTTGACCACCTAATCCTCGACCCTAATAGCTTCCGGAATTCCATGGTTCCCCGCATTGTGCCCTCAACAATTTGTGCTTCGGCGCTGTACGCAGACTTTTCGACGAATAGAGCTCTTGGGGATGTGGCCCTGGACGTAGTGATAGCCGCAGACATTTGGACAATATGTGCAGTCCTCTATAATGAGCCCGACTTCGGCCTTGAACTGGTTCTTGCTCATAAACTTGGAGCCGGGAGCTTTGGCGTAACATGTCCCGTAAGCCTCGATTCTGTCTGACGCGATAGCCGATGTCCCCGTGGGTAAGTCGTCCCAAAGCCCCTCGCACTGGCCGTAGAGAGCCCTGTCCCTTCTTTTGCAGTGGGTTGTGTATGCCTCTCTCTTGACCAGCGGGTTGTAATTCTGCAACACGGTGAAGATTTTCTCCAAGAGTTCTCGCCCAGGGTCCGTTGTGGAATCGGTAGTGTTCCAAGTCAATGCCTCTTCAAAGGCCACTTTGGAGTCGGAGATGCGATAGTCGTCTTCGTCGAGATAATCTTCCAGGTCGGAAAGGATCAAGTCGTCAATAAGCATATCTGTGCCATTGACTGTGCCGTTTTCAAGGACCTGACCATCGAACGCATAACGCTCTCGGATCGCCTGCCCGAACCAGCCCTTTTCAAGGGAGTCGTGATAATTGTTGACGGCGGTCTCGTTGGGTGAGATGGAAACAATGTCGCTCTTCCAGAAGCCGTGAGACGAAACGTCTAGAAGAATGACGTCGGAGAGATTGGAGTAGAATACAGTCTCCGAGTCAGATAATGTGGACGAGTTGTCTGCTGCACTAATAGCGGTGGCACATAGCAGCACATTGAGAAGAGTAAAGAGGAGAGACATGATGGCAACCTGACGGTCTGACCCAAGTGGTCAGAATAAGAACGCCCAAGATGGGATGGTAGAATGTGACGAGGCCTAGGAGAAAACAGCAATTGCAAAGTACATATTTAACTACACTTTGACTTACTTCCCACGTCTCTACTATCCAACATCATATGCGACGTGCTCTCACCGTGGATCCTACAGCTTCCCAGTCCGTACTGGAGGCTCCCGGAAGTCCCTCTCCTCTCACTTACACGAAATTACGAATCCGGCTGATAAACTCCTGGACCCGACGGGTCTCGGTCCAAATTACCTGCCAAAGTGAGCTGCTCGTTGGTCCATACCGTCTCCACTCCCAGCCTTAAGCTTCAAGAACCAAGAGCTCGAACGGATTTGCGATAATTATTCTCCTTGGCCGCGTCATCTCAGGCCATTTTCCTCGCGGCTATGTCGAATGTAACAAGGTTAAGCCAACTATGCACTTACCTAGGTACCACTGCTGGGTAGGATAGTATCTTCAGCCCCGTCGACTTGAGTCATCCTTCTCCCGCTAGCAAGCACCACCTCGGTACAATAATATTGAAGTCACGTCACGTCGCATCTATCCGACTACAAGAACCGACATCTCCAATGTGATGAGACTAAGCGAACTCTTCATCAACAAACATCGCAGCCACGTCACCCCAGGTCGCCCACCCTTTTCCACCTTTTCTCTCTTTCCCACCGTGCGTTGAGATTGACTAGCCGCTCTCGAAAGACATCTCGAGGCAGTCATGCGTATCCCCAATGCCTCCGAGACATGCTTTACCGACGTATCCAACTGGGACTGGGACGCCGATGTCGCCCGATGCGCGCAGGATCGCGGCGCAGTGCGCCAATATTTCGAGGCTCTCGACAAGGGCTTTCTCGGACAGGCAATTCGAGAACGCTACGCCTTTGACGGGCAAGTCGGCCCGGACGGAATCGTCGAGGATACGGAAATGACTATTGACGAACTGGTCATAAGCGACCTGCAGGAGCTTCTGGACGATGACGACGACCGCTTGGGGAACACTAGGGCTTTCCTAAGCCGGGGGCTGGCGAATACGGACGATCCCGGCATAGAGCTCGTGCGTACCATGGTTGGCATGATGGACGGCGATCCTCCGGCTACTCGGCGTAGGAGAGCACTGAGGGCCCGGTTGATTGGTTTTTTGGAGGAGAATGAGTTGGATGAGGGCAAAGTCGACCGTGTGCTCGATATCTTGCTCGAAGAGTGATGATGGTAGAAGTTGACTTGCATGTCGGAAGTTGTTGAAGGAACTACAAGTAACAGCATGTTGTTGGGAAGGATTGGATGTACCGCTGTTTCTTTTCTTACTCATTCTTGGAATTATATAATTAAGACGTATGCAGGAAATTCTAGGGAGCAATGGAGCATTAGGGTAGGTAGCAGAATTGGGTCGAATTATTTATAAAGGGTACTATCAAATTTGAAGAGCAACTAATTTGGATGCGATGGCAGCTGGTTCGTATGTCATTTCGACTCTGGGTCATGCCAAATTGCGCTCTAATCGCCTGCAACGGAATGGCCCTCTTTCTTGGGAGATGATATAAACCCAGCAGCGTCCCCTCTTGCTTTGAACTTGGATCAGCTTCATTTCGAGCGACACACACCACTCTCATATCTTCTTTCCTAACACCAAAATAATGCGAACAACCTTACTCATATCGGCTCTCGCCACAACGGCGTCTGCTCAAGACCTCCTTTTCCTCGACGTGGCCCAAGGCGATTGGAACAGCTCCGTGGTCAACGTCGCCTCGAACACCAACATTTCCGCCGTGTACAACTACATGGACCACCTCTCCAACGGATCTCTCGGACAAGCCATTCGGGAGCGTTATGCTTTCGACGGCCAAATCGAGACAAACAACTCTGGCATCGACATCGTCTCGACAATCGGCGTGTCCATCGACGAACTAGTCATCGCAGACATGCAGGGCTATCTCGACGACGACGACGACCGCCTCTCGGCCACAAACGAGACGCTACGCAGCGCCCTCTCCAACACGGATGACCCCGGGTACGATCTCGTCCGAGCCCTGGTGGACATGCTCGACACGTACCAGCCGGAAACGGTGCAAAAGCGAGCAGCCTACACCCCAGTCTGCAAGACCAAGGCTCGCGCAAAGCAGTCCCACTGCCAGACGGCCTATTCCTCCCTCGCGGCGTACGGCACCTCGAGTGTCCGCGATAATTTCTCGGCGAGGGCTGGCACGTGCTACGTCCGGGCTCCTGGAACCAAGGACTTGACCTACAGGAAGTTGGCGTCGCAGGTCGGGCTCATCATTTCGGATTGCACATATGTTCCCTCGCTTTCTTATACGAAATATGTTCAGGGCCATATCAACAAGTCGGACTCGCGGAGAAAGGTCTGTGTCCAGGTGAGGTCGACGAATTGCTAGATTATACGGGGGAATTGCAGCCTGAGTCCATGTCTTTATGTGTATATGTGTATAATACAATCCCGAAGAGTCGAATGAACATAAACGTGCCAGCGGGTCATCCATATGAGTCTCCAGAAGCTTCCCATCCATGATCCCGTGAACATAGCAGTAACTCTCTTCTCTATTGGAGTAGGTAGCCTCCCGTGAAGAATTTCCGAGTGTTTTCTCCAAGCATCTATACCAAGAAGATAATGTATTAAAAAGGTATAAGGTAAACTAGATATTCACCTTGGACAAGAGCTGTTGCACTTCTTAGCCACCTCTCTAAGAGGCACGAACGCTTCCTTCAAGTATTTGTAATAGTTCCTGCAACCTGGCTGGCGGCACCACAGAACACCAAAGCTCTCAGTGTCTTTCGTTAAGTTGTACGACTCAGGGTCGAGAGCTTGGCACCAAGCCATCGTGACGCACCTGCGTCCACCAGAAAGTGGAATAACAGTTATAAAACGCTCATACTCAACCGCCAAACATTGATTGTTTCCAGTGCAAGGGCCAAAGGCAACGCGCAATACGGAAGTGCCATGGTGACTCCTTCCTGTCGTGCCAAGGGCAATACAATGTGCACCGGTCCATTCTTGTAGCGTCCGGCTCTGCCGTTCCTGTGGTGACTGCAGAGCCATTAGCTTGTACTCTGGGTGCTCGCGGCAGGTTCTGCGTTTTGACACCGCTGGTGATTGGAGCTGCCAGCCCCGGGGAAGCTTCTCCATACCGGGGAGGTGAAGACAACAGCAGTGGTTGGGGTCAAAGCAGTTCATTTCCGGCAACCGCCCCGGAGCGAACTCTGGTGCAATGAACTCGGCGGCCCCTGGACGAAAAAGTTCCAATCTCTGACGAAGGAAAGACGGTGTCGGACGGGTTGACGAAACCTCTGGAATCCCCAAGTGACCAACCCACTGGAGCCGTACTGCGACTCGGTAGCCCGAACACCCGTGGATACTAACAGAGGGGAATTCAGGATGCTTTTTCCATGCCCTGGACCGCATAGTATGGTGTTGTGGTAAATGGCTTCCGTGCTTGCATTGAAAAAGGGGTACCTTGGCATCTGTACGTTGGTTGCCAGTATTGACACCAGCTATGTCGGCTGCGATTAATGCCACTTCCCTCCATGTCACGACTTTGTGGCTGCAAAGTCGCACGAACCCTTCTCTTCCAATGCAAATCCGTTTCTTCATCGATGTCCGTCTCTGGGCTGCCGAAAAGAGACCCCTGGGATGGTCCACGCCGCAACCGCTACAGTGTAGATACTTGCTGGTGAACTCGGCAAGCTGCTTCCCCCAGGTAGGTTTCATTCTCATCTCTCGACAATCTTGGCAGTACTCCCCGATATCTCTATCTAGGAGGGATTCGAGAATAGCGTAGGGCCAAGTCCCCGCTTTGGGTTCCATCCAATGGGTACATTGTCCGCCTTGGTTAAGGAGCCGGGTATTGTGGCTGTCTCTGAAGATGCGTGAACCGTACAGGCGAAGGAATATGCGGCAGGTTCGTCTCAAGCACTGCATGCTTAGGATATCCAGGTGTTGCATAATCTCAAGAAGTAGTTCCTCGGGAAGTCGGCAGAGCCGGGTGCATGTAAGGTTGTGGAAACCGGCCTGGACCAAGTCATCCATAGCCTCAAGACAGGGCGTAGAAGCGGCACCGACCAAGCATTGACAAGAGCCCGGATATGGCGCGTGGCCTGTCCAGGTCTGAGGAGGTTGAAATGGCCACGCCGGGCGAGGGGGACGAGTCAGGGCCTGTTGAGGCCGTGACACACACTTGTTGTTGTTGTTGTAAACCTTAGGCCGGCGTGTGCGTGTGATCTTCTTGATAGTGTTCATGATGGAATCGTACCAAGCCACTATGATCATGATCAGTAGGCATATGGTTAGGCAGACCAAGCCAAGATGAGTGCCATCCCGGACAGTAGGATGAGCGTCGTCCCCGACAATAAA
Organism: Thelonectria blattea; assembly: GCA_024115155.1. Taxonomy (NCBI): domain Eukaryota; kingdom Fungi; phylum Ascomycota; class Sordariomycetes; order Hypocreales; family Nectriaceae; genus Thelonectria; species Thelonectria blattea. Next base: position 12,226 of record JAMQMW010000103.1, read on the forward strand.
AAAAGTGCCGTCCCTGGCAACAAGGCGCTTGTTGTCCCCGACAATACGATAAGTGCCGTCCCTGACACTAAATTCAGTGCCGGCCCCGAGAAGAAGAGGCGTGTCACCCCCGCCAATAACATAAGTGTTGTCCCCAACAACAAGGTGAGTGCCATCCCGGATAATAAGACGAATGTCGTCCCCGCCGATAACATAAGTGCCGTCGTCGACAATACGACGAATGTTGGCCATGGCGGCCAATACGAGTAGCGGCTTTGTGTGGATTCGAGGGCAGGTGTATTCCTCAAATAAAGAAGTGAAATCTTGGGTCCAAGGTTTGGACACACTTCACATTAAATACTCGCCTTGCTCTTGGCTTTCGTTGAACCCCAACAAGCGAAGGCTGGGGAGTAAGATTTGCGGAAAGCTACGTACATGTGAGTTTGGGCCAACGGTAGATGCCATAGCGGGAGGCCGTGTTAAAGTGACCGTCATGGATGCGACTGCTCTTATACGGGATAGCAGACGTGCGATCTGTCCTAAGCAGGAGGTACCTCTTTGTGCAGATTGGGCCAAGTCTGGGGGAAAATACATGTTTAACTCCGTCGCAAGCCTGTCTCTCTCTCTGCCTTGAGCCTCCGCGATCTGAAAATGCCCAAGTCCAAGATATCCGTTGCCCCTGGTCCCCGCAGCCAATCCCTATGAAGTCTTCGTCAGGTCTGGTCTCAACATCTTGGTCGGGTCCGGTCATCGTCATCGTCATCGTCGGTCGGGTCTCGAGGTCTCTATCGGGTCGGGAGGTCTCCGTCGAGTCGGATCGCGGGAGGTCGGAGAGAATCGGCGAGGGCCATGACGGAAGGGAAATCTGTTGTGCAACAGTCAGCAATTTCGGGTCCTTGAGGGTTGGAAAGGTTTCAATAGCCCTTCCAGAAGCCCAGTTCTCCCTTTTGTGCGACGGCTCTTGTGATGACCGTTTCGTCCCTCTTCAATGTACCCTCCCCAACCTGCCTCGGGGGCCGGGAAGGCAGAGGAGACTCCCGCAGAAGGAAAAAAAGGCCGTCACGTGAGCCCACAGGCCGCCGCGCAAGAGGGAGAAAAGGGCTGCTGCAGCAGGGAAAATCAGGCTGTTGAAAGCGGATGCAAACAACCGCCGAAAGGTGGAAAGAAGCAGCAACTCTGAGAAGAGGGGAAAACAGTTAATTGATAGGTGGAAATAGGCCTATTAGATTGCCCGGCCTGTACGCCGCAGCAGCTGCCTGGACAACTTACTGCCTAGCTGATTAACTTCTTGCAGCTTGGACAAACAGACTGAGACGGCTACTTTTGTGGTGGAGAGAGGTGCGGGCTGCAGAGCGCGGCGGCTATGTATTCTGCTGGTAAATTTGTATGTAAAGTGACTTACTGGGACAATTATCTCTACGGAGTACTGCGGCGGGTCGCACGTCGGTCGAGCGACCGTAATGGGATTCTGCCTTTTACCACAAACGTAATTTCCAAAGTTGCATCGCATCGCCTTCGTTCCTCTTACCGACCAGTGCCTGCCGTAATTACTGGACGGGATGGATAAGCTTATCGTTGGTTGGTTATCGCGCACACGGTCCGTACGTAGACGTGGAAGTGGCAGTTGCGACCAGCTGACAACTACGTAGATGGGAAGAAAAAGGCAGCTGCGACAAGCAAGCAGCTTCCTCAGTGAATCATAGGTGAGCAGGTTGTTATGAAAAAAAATTTCACCACCTTGCGAGTTTGAGATTCTCTTCCTTCCAGCGACCTTTCCGTGACTCGCAAGTAAGTACTTTGACCCCAGGTGCTGGTTATGAGTATGAACACATGTGCTGATTACCAGCGCAGATCTAGGAATAAGAGCACCTCAGCAACACCGACAAAAACTGCACCCATGGCACCCCCGAGTGTCCCCCTAGGCTACAGCTCAGTCTGTGCCGTGACCGACTCAACCAGCACCCTTCCCCCCACCTGCACCTACACCTCGACCGTCACTACCACCTCGACCTCGACCGTCATGATGACCAATACTGATGGTATTGATACGACCATGGCCACCTCCGCCGCCCTGGCCGCCACGCCCGCTGCCCCTCCTGCCGCCGCCACCCTCTCCATGGGAGACATGGTCACGGCTACGCTTTGTAATACGGTTTTGATTGTGCTTTGCGCGGTTGTGATGATCCTCATCGGGAAGTATCAGGCTAACTGGGCCCTGTCGCTGGCTCGGGAGAAGGACAAGCCGGCCGAGGCCCCCCTGTCGCTGGCCCGGGAGACGGTCGAGGAGTCCGAGAACCAGCCGGCCGAGGGGTCCGTGGAGAACGTCGAGGATGTGTGTGCTAGCTAGGGAGGCTGAGTAGCCCGTGGAGGAGATGTCTAAGAAGACTCGGTAAGAAGAACGCGGCAGAACGACGAGCAATATATTGTCTAAAGCTTTCCCAACTTTGAACTCTTCTCAACTCGCACTGTGAATCTCTCATTCGCTAATCCCAGTCACCTACCTTATCCTCGTACGTTAGACTTAATATTAGTAGGTTCGGCCTGTGAGTAAGGTAGACTCCAATGGTATGGGTAATTAATTAGTGAAGTAGGGTATTTGCACACCCAGGCCTACCCTACCCGTGACCGACAATCGGGCATCCGTTCTCACAGACGACTTCCCCCAACCCGGCCTTCTTTGGCCACTTGCTGCGATATCTTGAGAGCCCTTCGAGTTGCCAAGTCCAACAGAATTTCCTCGCTCCCCCCCGGAACGGTGATGGCTTTGACATCGCGCCATATTCGTTCGACTCTTCCTCCTCGCCCCCCCCTCGTCAGACCAACACCCCCCATGATCTGAATCGCTTCTCTCACCACGTGCTCCAGCACAATGCCAGAGTGGGCTTTGAGCTGTGCTGTAGTTCCCGCCAGAAGAAGCTCACCCTCTGGCGCAGATAGCTGCGATAGTTGATAAACCAAGCTCTGGTTAAACGAGTCAGCCAGATTACTCTCGAAACTCAGACGTTTTGCCTTGACTCGCCTCGATCCAGGCCTGAAGAGCTTCCGTCTCCCTGCTCATGTTGGCAAACTTCAATCTGATGACCGCTGCCGGCTGGTTAGGGACGCAAGCTGATATCATTCAGGTAAGACACTCACGGTGGTCAGTCAGAACTTTTCCGAATGTTTCTCGCTTCATCGCGTAGCTTTCATGGAAGCCGTTAGTCGACACGCGACAGTGGAAGCTGCATTCTCTCCGGCTTACCCAATGGAGTCCTCGAGGCAGACTCTGGCGCACCTTAACGCTTGAAATCCAATAAAAAGTCTCTGCCTTTTGGTTAGCAGTGCCTTTCGCACGGAGAAATATGGACTACCTCGTGGTTGAAATTGGACATGATGTACTTCAAGCCCTTCCCGCGCTCTCCAACAACCATGTCGAGCGAGACTTCCACATCGTCCATGTCCACAAATGCTGTCCCTGCTGCTGTAGATCCCGACATGGTCATGTGCTTGTCCGTGAGGCCTTTTCGTCTTGGAATCACCAGGAGCGTAAACTCCCCCGTTGTCTCCTTGACGAGGGTGAGGAAGTACTCGGCATACATGCCTGATGTGATCCACTGCTCCTGTCAACTTCATCTAATTATTCAACCAAGTTCATAATCTCACTAACCTTCTTTTGTCCGTTGACGATGAAGTGAGTCCCAGATTCTGAGAGACGAGCCTCGGTCTGAAGGCCTTGAACATCCGAGCCAGCGTCAGGCTCGGTGATGGCAAGCGCTATTCGTGCGCGCCCAGAGAGAATTTCATGCACAACACTACTAGCTCAATTTGTTAAACACTGGCCCATAGAGGTCAGCGGATTTCTCACGTGTCTTGGAGCTTCTTGGACCCAAATTTCTGGATAGCTGGTACAGCCAAGGTCTGGGAAAGTCAGCATCTGGGAGGAATAAGACTACTGTGGCCAGACGGGACTCACAACACCGCCTACCAGGCCATTTTCAATCCTAGAATCTTGGTTAATTTTAGCCAGGATGGATGCGTGTTCGGACTTACCCAATCCCCCCGACTCGCCCGAATTCGTCATGAATGATAAAGTCATGGAACCCATCCCAGTCATCCGCAGGAACATTTCCAATGATGGGATATTTTCCTTTCCATGATGGATGAATTCTTGCACCAGAAGCCATTGGCATTAGCAATCCGGCATCAGCCGCCTTGCGGTAGAGTGTATCTGGTAGCGAACTGGACGCTTCCCACTCCTCGGCGTAAGGAAAAAGATTCTGGCTTGGTGAGCGTGCTGTGAGGAACAGGACGGGGTTAAAGGTGTTCCCTTACCTCTTCGACCCACGATCTCATTGCCTTCCGGAGTTGACGGTGACTGTCGCCATAGTACGGGCTGGGGCTTCCTCGAGCCCAGGGCGCCTCTGCAAAAGGGAGGCTTGAACCAAAGACCCATTTGCTCTTGGTGGTTTCAGAAAGAATGGACATGCTAACGGTGTCGTTGATGTGAATACAATTGGCAGCACGAGGCATGTATCTCATCTCTATGTTATACTGCATCTCATCTCATGGGTTTGTTGTGAAATTGACCACCACCTGTTCCGGATCGTCGGAACCTCCCGGCGGAGTTTCGGTATCATTCCGCGTCCGCGTACGCATTCACCTTGGACGGAATCATCATCAGCCGGACACTCGGCAGTTGCACAAAATACAGCCGAATCCGTGAGGACGTAGAAAAAAGGGTCAAATCGGGCAGGGAACCAGATTCGACTTGTCACCACGATAACTTCTACGCATAACTCAATCTCAAGGCGTGTCCACCACCCAATATGATTGCCGAATACTTGGCCCTGTGTTCTTTCCAGGGCGTAGCGATTTGCCTCTTGGCACTCATTGCTGTGAAGGCTCTGGTCAATCGGTTTGGAGGGGGTCTGAACAAGATCCCAGGACCATTTCTCGCAGGCTTCACCGACATGTGGCGGGTAGTGATTGTCTGGCGGCGGCGTCCGGAACTGACGCACATCGAACTGCATGAGAAGTATGGGCCTGTGGTTCGAATTGGCCCTCGTACCGTCTCCGTTGGAGATGTGCAGGCCATCAAGAAGATATATGCATTGAATGCTGGATTCATCAAGGTGCGCCCGAACCGTCCCGTCACTAGGTAGATACGTGAACTGATTGGCAGCCAGTCGGACTTTTACCCCGTACAGCAAACCATTGCGAATGGCCACCGACTGCAGAGCATGTTCAACACGACAGATGAGAAGTTTCATGCTAAACTCCGTCGCTCTGTATCAAATGCCTATGCCATGAGCACCTTGGTCAACTTTGAACCTCACGTTGACTCTACCTCGACCGAGTTTCTGCGCCAACTCAAGCTTCGATACGCCGACAAAGCCGGCGAAGACGGCATATGCGATCTGGGGTTGTGGCTTCAATTCTATGCCTTTGATGTCATCGGAGAATTGACATACTCCAAGAGATTGGGGTTTGTTGATCACGGAACTGATGTCGACAACATAATAAGCAAGTTGGAAAGCTTGCTGAATTACGTGGCAGTGGTAAGATCAACCCAAACCCTGGTATTTGCAATAGTACTGACAGGCCAAGATTGGCCAATTACCGATCCTGGACAACCTCTTTCTCAAGAATCCCATTAAGCTATGGCTCAGTAAATACCAGCTTTGGAACTCGACCTCTCCCGTCGTGGCATTTGCCAAGAAGCGCATGGCCGAGCGCCGGGTCGACGATGAAGAGACTGGAGAAAAGAGATGTGCCGACAAGACCAAACGAAAAGACTTCCTCTCTCGCTTCAAGGAGGCAGGGCTGAAGGATCCCGACTTTATCAGCGAGAAGCGCGTGCTGTCCTTGACGGTGGCGAATATGTTTGCTGGCTCGGACACGACGGCCATTACTCTTCGTGCAGTCCTTTACTTCTTGTTAAAAGACCCTTCGAAGATGGAAAAGGTTCTTGAAGAGCTTGACAGAGAGAGCAAAGCTGGCCATTTCAGCAGAGATGACGCCCTCGTCCTGTGGGAAGAGGCACGAAACCTGCCATATCTCGGCGCCGTGATCAATGAAGCTCTTCGCTGTCACCCTGCCGCTGGCCTGCCTCTTGAAAGAGTGGTGCCAGCCCATGGTCTTTCCATTTCAGGTCACAACCTTCCTGCCGGCACTATAGTTGGTTGCTCAGCATGGGTCCTCCATCGGGACGAGGAAGTGTTCGGCCCCAAGGCAACTGAATTCCGACCTGAGCGGTGGATTGATGCTTCGCCGGAGCAGCTATCGAGGATGAAGAATTCATTATTCTCGTTTGGGGCAGGCTCGAGGACCTGTATTGGGAAGAACATCTCGTTACTCGAAATGTTCAAGCTCGTCCCGGCTCTTTTGAGGACCTTTGAGGTGAGATGTGCCGCTCTTGACTGGTATACGCCGCTAACAAGAATGTGACCTCAGTTTGAGCTGGTAGACCCGGACACTCCTTGGGTCCTTCATAATGCTTGGTTTGTCAAGCAGAGTGGATTCTATGTGCGGATGAAGACACGAGAACGTGTGGTTTGAGCATAAGTAGTCATCTTCATGCCGAGATGAGATCACGAAAACGATGAACCGGCAAGGTGGAACGGTAGTTCTATATCATTGAAGTAGATGAACTGCTCTTTGCATCTTGGATGAAGATGTTCATTTTTCCGATTTTTCACCCTGCAACTGTAAGCCATGTTGAAAACACCCATTGAAGAGGCCTAGATAAAGGAGCGACACCATTCTCGCAATAAATTCTTTATGAGCTCAAACCTAGATTCGATAAGCAGCGCCGCTCTGATCATGGGACATTTTTGTACACACGAGGGTTTTTGTTTCCAGATCTCATGTAGTTGTAGAGCACAAACTGCCCTTCGAATTCACCTGTGGCTCTACACAGATGATGGAAATACGGCACATCGGAGGTATCTAAATGACCATGAAGAAAGCCATGGGTACTGGTCAGGTTCTGGAGGTGTATTCCGGTAGTGCTAGATATGTCTAGGAAATCTTGTTCCATCGTCATTCTGATGAATAAGCGATCCCAGCCGGATATTAATGGATCGGACCTCCCTTGAGTCTAAGAACATGGCCGAATCGATGAACGAACATCACAGGAACAACACCAAATGCCACGATGCCAGCCTGTGTCCCGAAGCTTGCTGCGTAGCCAATCTTGGCTCCCCATGGCTGTTGGAAGTAACCCACGCTGAACCCGCCAATGGCTCGAGCAAAGTTGGTCCAGCCTGACACCTCTGCAGCTGCGGTAGGATACGAATCGATGACGTACGCGGAGACGGCAACTGAGGTGGTCATGATGCCAAAACTGTGCATGCCCCAGCCCATGATGATCGCTGCTGGTGATAGATGATGGTAGAGACCCTGACCAAGCAGGACCAGCCCACCGATCATTGTGACGGAGGAGATGTAGATCATGGTCAGTCGAGCTTCGGGCTCAAAGACGCCATTGTGCTTGCGCACGTATAGGCGGGCGAGGAAGTCGTTGAAGAAATGGCCAAAGATTTCACCAAGGAAGATTCCGACAATGGGTGAAAAGTAGAGATACCCGACACCGTTATATGAATAACCGTAACCACCAAACTCTCTGGGGGTGGTGAACAGAATAGCAGTGGTGATGTTGATGCCGATGGCCCAGGCAAAGAAGAGGAGACTGCGACACGGTCAGCAGGTTGGCAGTTGAACGAGATGGGTAATACCTACTAGGCGACCAGGATGATGAAGAGAGCAGGCTTGGTCAAGGTCATGAAAAACCTCTTGAATGACTCAAACACAGTCTTGTAGTAGAAATCGCGGCACTTGAGCTCCCAGATGCCAGTAATTCGAGACATACGAGACATGAATCCGGGACCACGAGCTGGCTGCTGGTCGTATGGGACGTCGCGGTTGTACCATGTCTCGTCAAGGAAACTTAGAATGAGGATCATGTCGAGACCGCAGACTCCGACACACACCCAAAAGACGTCTTCCCACTTGTTTGTGCCTCCGAGGACGAAGTTTCCCACCAGCGGGCCCCAGAATGGCGAGGCAATGTAGAGAAGGGCCCAGAGACCAATCTTGCGGGCCCTTTCGTGGAAGAAGAACATGTCTCGGATAAAGGCAATCGAAATAGTCTGTGAGGAGGTGATGAAGAAGCCTGTAAGCGCTCGAATGGCGTAAAACGTGGTGAAATTGGGCGACACGGCTGTGGCAATGGAAAAGACGAGGCCCAGCAAGTTCGACCAGAACAAGGTCGGGGCGCGTCCAATGAAGGAAGTCATCGGAACCCAGAGGAGACCACCCAGAGCCCTATTCATGTTAGCAGGATGCAGAGTCAGAACCGAATAGGAGATTCTTACATCATAAGGACGTTGATACTGTTTGTTTCGTTGACCTTGCCGACTCCCTTGTGCCACTCCTGGGCCTGCAGGAGGACTGGAGCACTTCCAGCGGCAGAGGTAAAGTCTGCACAAAAGGCTCCCCATGCTACCGTGAAGAGAATGGCGTGTTTCTTCCACGAAGGCCAATTGAGAGGGTCGCGACTGTCATCGGTAGGTTGCGGAAGGAGAACCGTCTAAGTTGTGTACGTGTAAGCAGGTGAGACGAACCACTCGCCAGAGTCAAACTTACATGTCCATCTTTTGCAAGGTGAAGAGAGGAACTGCCTCCTTGATCAACGCTCAGAAGGACGCCCGCTTCAGTTTTAGCTGCTTCGGGTAGTGCTTCGACGGCATGGTGCTTTTCCGTTCTCTCGACGTCTTCGGAGGACATGTGTTCGACCTCGGGCTTGTCCATGGTCAATTGTGGATGAATAGTTTCGGGATGAGATGACTGAGATAGACGATGAAGCCATACTTCCCGAGCCGATTTGAAGTCTTCAAATACAGGACTTAACCCATGCCTCGTTCCGATTACACGGAGAAGACGGACTCCAGCAAGAGGCGTTAGCAGGTCGAGTCCCGAATTTGCGGACTTGGAACCTGGGGCCCCGTGGGGGAAGCGGAGCTCGTTCCATGTCGGTACTGGCGTGTAGAGCCAGTCCTCGAGGGGTTATTGATGCGTGATCCTGTGATGGCGTACGGACATTTCCGTTCCGCATCTTCCGGGATCGGGCCTCGAGTAGGCTGCATTTCCCTATCGTTAATCTTGGCCTTGGACGATTAAGAATCTGACTATACGATGCTATCGAGACTTTGTCCACGCTCATTTGCGAAGTCCTCGTAGATTGGACATGGAGCGCGGAGTGAATATGTTTGCCATTTGGTGTGGATTGATAGATTGCCGTCTTTGTCGTAGAAACAACACGACTACCTCAATTATCATGAGTTCATAAATAATATCACGAGAAAGAACAGCAGCCCCTGTTGTGTTATGATGTCTGGTATTTTAGACATTTTGGCTAGGGAAGGAGACAGCTGGCGTTGAACCAATGTCCCCATATAGCCACCAGACAGGAGCAACTCGGCGAATCAGAATCATGATGTTCATGTATGTAGGTAGGAGATATGCATATGAATGAAAGTGCGCATTATGAGACAAAAAAACTCGTCCGGTCAACATTGACAAATACCATCGCACCCCGAAGACTGTCGCCTGCTATCCTAAAGTCCATCTCCATTAACCTCAACATCCGGGGCCACGTAGCTGGCAGCATGTGCCTTTACCCCGTTCACTTCCTTCACGCCATTCGCAACCAGCGTCTCGCGGGCAGCCACGACATCAGCCGGGTGAGGCAGAAGCTTGGCGGCCTTGTCGGCTTTCTCAAACCCGTGAACATCTTGGTAAGGAAGGACACCGGCGTTTTCGAAGGACCGGAACGTCGCAATCCAAGCGTCATACGAATCATCGTACCTTGTCCAGCCAAACTTGCGAGCCTTTGAGACGGAACCGATGGTGAACCAGGCCTTGCCGACGGCCCAATCGAAGAAGTCCCAGGTTCCCCAGTTGTACGCCTCGGGGTTGCCGCCGTACTTGTCGACTACCTGCTTCCACACGGACTCTTTGCCCTGCGCCCATTCCGTCATGAGGAAGTTGTGTTCCATGCGTTGCCCTTCCCCGCTTGCTTTCCATTCTTGGTCACTCGGGATCTGATTTCCGTGAGCATGATGTCGTACATGACCTTTGTCGTTGACTCACCTCGACGCCAAAATAGGCTGCCAACTTGGGCCAAAAGTATTTCCAGACAATCACGTCCCCGTTTGTGTGGTTGAATGCCTCGTTCTTGGTGTGCTCCTCAGTAGCGGCCCAGACATTCATGTCCGCCAGACTCGGAGCGTACGAAGAGTCGTCGACCGAATTGTAGAAGAACTTGTTGCCGGGAAACACGGGGATCTTCCCTGCCTCGCGACAGCAGAGGATGTAAATGGCAAGCGTGAGTGCCGCAGACATTCCATTTCCTGATATCCGGGTTAGACTCAATCATTTCATCCCAGAGTCAGGCACTTTACCAGCTGGAGTAAATCCAATAATGGCATTGGGCCGAATGACATTCCAATCCCAGGTCCTCTTTGCAGCAAGGCTGAAGAGAAAGTCTTCCTGTTGATAGTAGAAATTCTCCCCGCGGTCGTCGTAGCGCTGCATGCCTTCGTGGATTGGGACCTCGACGGGACCGAGATGAACGCCGTAATGCTAGCAACTTTGTCAATTGTCTGGGATGGATAGACATGGAGAGTTTGGACTCACCTTGCCTCCAGTACTAAGACAAACACGCTTCAAGGTGTCGGCTGCGACCGTGTCAATCGACACGAGGAACCTGCTGAACAGGGGAATGTTGTAATCCTTGAGCTTCCTAAAGTCGGCGTGATGGACGTAAGAAGCGAAGAAAGCGTGGGTGACGTCGTGACAAATCGGGGCCATGGCATCGATGAGCTCCTCGACGGGCTTCAAAAAGTCCAAGGCAATGAAGCGGACTCTCGGATCCTGCCAAAAGGCCTGAGTCGGGGTCCGGCGGGAGGTGATGACAATCTTGGACCACTCGGTGGGCGGCTGTCGAATGAGGTGTTCGATGATGGCATTTCCAGTGATGCCATTTGCTCCAGTGACAAAGGCAACCTTTGCGCGAGGGTGAGCCATTGCAAGCAGATGTTTGGTGGTTGCGTTGCGAGTATGATGTCCCAAGAGTCCAAGACTGATGATGAATAAACTGGCGGAGAAGACTCAAGTAATGATGGGCTTAAAGTCAGCCTTTGCGTAATGCTGTTGTTCCATGTAAATACAACCCAATGGGTCCGCGATTCTCGTCCGGCATGAAGGATTCCGGGCATTGCCGGCTCGTGGGAGAACGGGCCCGTGTTTCGGAACTGGGCCATTCCACGAGCGGAACTCCAAGGGTCCGTAACGAGGCTTTGGTCCGGAGGAGTCCCGGACCCCGGACGGACTAGACCTCGATATGAGTTGTGTCTACTCGCGAGGCTGAAGTTTTGCCGTGGAAGCTATTTCTTCTTGGGAATTCTTCGTTTGAACCGCACCAAGATCATCAGTCATACCTCAAGTCTACACAAGATGATCTACCAAAGTGCAGAAGCCCTCGACTTCCCCAGGAATGTCACCCTCACCGAGCTGCTCCTCAATTACAACCTGAACAACACCCCGGAGGACAAGCCAGCCATTATTGATGGCATTTCGGGTCAAATCGTCTTCACCTACGCGACATTCAGATCAGCCGTCAAAAAGATTGCGCGACATCTCTGCCACGAGGTTCGAATTGGACCAGGAGATGTGGTGGGCATCTTGTCGACAAATAAGGCAAGTTATTTATTTTCTTAAATTCTTATTCATCGACTAATCTCCTAGAAAAATTGCTTACGCAATTTTCTTAGAATTATTATCCCGTTTGCGTCCATGGCATCCTCGCCACCGGAGCCGTGGTCTCCGCATTGAACTCTCTCTACGAGCCAAACGTATGCCATCACTATTATTCCAGTCGTCCATTGGAAGCAATTATTCTAAATGATTACAGGAGCTCTTGCATGCTTTGAAACTGAGTCAGCCGAGCGATATACTTGTCGAGAAAGCCCTACTCCCCCGGCTCGTCGCAGCCATCAAAATGCTCCCGGCTCTGCACGCTGCGCCAACGCTTCACATATGGGACTCGGATGAAGCCGAGCCCTCGGTTGCCCAAGTCCTCAGAGTAGAGCATATTATCCAACATGGCTACGCCGAGTTTGAACCCCCAATCCTTCCGGCCGGGCATGCAGAGAAGCAGTTGGCCTTTATCTGCTTCAGCTCCGGAACGTCAGGCATGGTCAAGGGTGTGCGGCTCAGCCACGGCAACATTGTTGCCAACATCTTCATGCAGTCTCAAGGACTTCGCGGCATGTTCACTCCAGATACGGTGGTTGCTTTGGTCGTGCCGTTCTTTCACATCCTAGGTCTGGCGGGCTTTTCGTGTCAATATGTCTGTCAGGTGAGTCCTTTCTCAGAAGTCCGTCCCAAAACTCGTTCTAATGCCGGTGTTCAGGGTGCACCTATTGTTGTGTTCCGAAGATTTGACCTTGAGCCTCTACTACACGCCATCAAACGACATCAAAGTAGGTGGTTTGCCAAACTCGATTGCGGGAGTCTGCTAACAAGACTGCAGTCACACACATCAACGTCGTCCCCCCGATCGCACTTGAGTTCCTCAAGAGTCCTTTGGCAGCAAAGGTGACTACTCTTCCGTCAAATGCCTGATCAATGCCGCGGCGCCGCTGAACCAACGGCAGGCAGAAGAACTTTCCAAGCGATTTAATTGCGCGGTAACATCTTGGTATGGTATGACGGAAGCCAGCCCCAGCGTGGCGTCTCAGAGGGAGGACGAAGTGCATGTCCCGGGGACGATAGGAAGACTGCTACCTGGAATTGAAATGAGGGTGGTGGATGAGGATGAAAGAGGTGAGTACATAGATGGCCTTGCCTGGTGTCACTGCTCTTGGGAGACTGATACTTGATAGATGCTCACGTTGGAGAATTCGTCATCCGAGGCCCAAACATCATGCAAGGCTATGTGACCGGCGATGAACAACCTTCAGACCCATTCACCTCTGACGGGTTCATGAAGACTGGAGACATTGGATATGTCGATGACAATGGTTACTTGTTCATCGTTGACCGAGCCAAGGAGATGATCAAAGTCAAGGGGTATGTCTTCACTCACACATGTTCATGTACCTCGACCTAACGCTCAAGATTAGGCATCAAGTCGCTCCAGCCGAGCTAGAGGCGATTCTCATCACACATCCCCTTGTCAACGACGCTGCTGTGTGTGGCGTATACAACGACCACGGCACCTCGGAGGAGCCAGTCGCGTACATCACGACCAACCTCGATAACGAGGATGAGCAGGAAGAACTCAAGGCAGACGTGCTTGATCACGTTAACACAAAAGTTGCAAAGTACAAGCGCATCACAGGCGGCATCATCATCCTCGAAGCAATTCCTCGAAAGTAAGTACAAAATATCCTTCACCACTGAATGTGAGAGATCCTTGTGCTAACCAATCCAGCCCGGCCGGCAAGATTCTCCGACGTCTACTCCCTGCAAAGTTGGATCGAGCAACCAAGCATCCTTCGCTCAGCCTTCCCGTAGCGATCCCAGCAAAGCTGTAAAAGGGCTCGGTTAGAAATAAGAACTAGATGATGGACAATAATTAGAGATAAAATTGCTACAGTAAAAATGTCTTGCCTTCGTAATACCAAATGACATCGCCGTTCATCCATCAACCTACCAACTCACAAGCCAGTCCAAAACTCCAACCGTATCAAACCACCGCATTATAGTCATGTATCTATGTGTTAAACCCTGTACTCCCGGTATTACAGAGATTCATCAAGGCCTGTTCCATATCGACGTCAAGATCGAACAGCCGACTCGGGCCCACGGTACCAAAGATGGCTTCGTCCATATCCCGATCAATCTCCATTGTCCCGCCGCGCATATTCCCCGACATGGCATCCATCGCAACCGCCGGGAGGCTCGTGGAAGAGAAATTGGTGCCCATGGCCTCATCCGTGATACTCGACTCAAAGTTGAAGTCAGACATAGCCCAGTCGGGAATGTCAGGCCGCGGACCATCGACTGCCGGAGTCCAAATGGACGAGCCTTCTGCGTGTGACTTTTCGTGTTGCCTTCCGGCGAGTGGTGCGTTGTAATCACTGTCTCGAGAAATCATGCTCCCTCTTCGCTCTGCCGCGGGCACAGTCGGGGCATCGAGAGCGAACTCGCTCAATCTTGGACATACACCTCTTGCTGGGCCTTGGGTCAGGTCAATGGTATCCGACTGCGGCGTGAGCTGCTGAGTTTCGTCGAGTCCCTCCGGATCAAGTTCTTTGCCCCGGCCATGAGACTGGCCCTTGGGCGTATCGTCGCCGAGAACCCTTTGTGCAAGCGCCGTCAACCTCGAAACATAGCGCATCATCTTCCCTGACACCCAGATGCTGTGGCAATACATGTTCAGAGAGCGAGTTGCTGCCAACGTGATGCCTCGATACCTCCTCTTGAGGCTTGGTTCCTTTGTGATGAGGCCGATCATGACCATGGTGGCACTGGTGAGGTAATGACTGAATGGGAAGCAATGCTTCAGGCCGTCGTCTTGTATGCTCTCGTGGGCTCCGAGGATTTTCGCTGCCAGACTTGCGCAAATTGTAAACGACTCCAGTTCGTCATCTTCTGAACACCCTACCGACTTGCCCGAGAATGGCCGTCGCATCAAGAGTCGGAGAAAGGTGGTACACTGGTCACAAATGAGACAGTTGCTTTTGGATGCGAGAATGGTCTGGACACTCACCGTAAAAAGCAGCATGGTCTGTTTCACTTGCCATCGTTGCCTGGTCCTGAACTGCGCTTCGGGTATTTTCTTCGGGTCATAAGACAGCTCGGCCGGCAGAGTCTCCAGCAAGTTTGACAAAACCGTGTCCGCATACTCGATCATGGCAGAAGACGTCTGCCCGGACGATCTGACTCCGTAGAGAAGCTCCCATGCCTTGCCAACCACGCGGGAAAACCGCACCATGGCGATCAAGTACGGCATGGGCGTGACTGGTGCTCCAGCTACCTCGGCGTCAATCTCTGGTTGCAGGGCGGTTGCCCTCTTGGGATTCGATTGGTGTCGACTCAGCCACTCATCCCCAAGCTCGAGCGGAAGAGCAGAGTCAATGTTGTTGTCTTGGATCAAGTATGGCCGACCGGATTCGATGGCGAGGCGACGATCAAGTACGTAGATAGCCCACCATGTCCGACAGTACATTTGGCCTTGGAATATGGGCATATTCTCCAACGTGCTCTGACGATGCAGTCCAATAATGTGAGCGTTGGAGATGCTGAGAGCCAAAAGGCGTGCCGCACGCTGAGTGGCGTCTAGTCGAAACAAGTATAAGACCTAACAGAAGCGTCAGCGTGGCTTAATTGCCATCATGATTCGCAGCCAGGTCCTACCCTCATGACTAGTATCTGCAGAGTCAATAGAGACTTGGAAGCCGTGTTGCTCATTTCCACCGTATCTTGCATCAGACTGATTCCAACACTGTACAAGGTCCAGCCCGCAGAGTGCACCCCATTCGCATCAGTCATTCTCGTCGACACACTGCAACGTCCCAATGCGAGACAGAAGCAGACCAGTGCCACAGACATGCGCTTGTGTTCTCTTTCTGCGGCGCTGGTGAGGGACCACAGCGCAGAGTACTCCCAGATCTCGTTGAAGGTATCCCAGATGGTAGGAGGGTGCAGTATTGGATATAGAACATGGATCTCGTCGAGGAAGATGTGCATGTATCTTCTCCACTCGACTTCATTGGCGACGACGCCGTGCTGGTCCAACACGGCCTCCAACCAAGCTCTCACTTTCCGCGGTTTGTCTCCCGGAGGATTGGTATGCTGCAGAGGCGAGACGGACGAGAAGCCCGGTTCGATGCCATCTACACCATCCGCGACGTTGGCCACGTCGTTGGCGTTATTGAACGTGGGAGTCATGGAAATCTCTCCCGCAAATGTCTGGCCGTCGGATTCGAGGACGTCTTGGAGTTCTGCGGCGCCTGGAGTTGAATGATCATCTCCCATGGCCGAGTGAGCGTGGAGGTGGTTCTGACTCTTGCCGATGATGGATTCTTGGGCCGCCGTGGGCATCATGTTGAGTCGACGTTCGACTTCGGCGAGTCGTGCTAATAGCTCTATATTGGAGATTCTATGTATTCATTAGATTGATCAGCTGTATCCTTCTCCGTCAGAGATTTGTATCAATAATACCCATTTGCAGCACCCATGAGCGATTCCTGACCGCTCGAGCTGAAAGTGCGGCTTCGTTGGTCGTTTGGTTTCGCGCCTCTCGGGGCCGAATTGCATGGTCGATTTCTCGCAACGCATTGGGCACAAGGCTCACCTCCCTCGCACTATAAATGCTTAGTCGAGCGTTTGAATAGAGAGGCTCTGTTTACACCGACCTTGATCTTCCGTTGCTGACATGACGTACTTGGAGGGGAAGTAATCAGCACCATAGGCGGATTCCCTGAATATCTTCAAGGTGACGAGAATGCTTACCATGCTCGAGAGATGTACTTGCCCCTCTTCATTTTCTTCACTAGCTGCTTTGACGACTCTGGGCTCTCCGGCCCGTCCTCGCTCCTGTGATGACTCTTCTTCCCAGGCCCCTCGGTGCCAGTGGAAGCCTCGCTAACGTTGGATAGCCGTAGTTCCTTTAGTTCCGTGCTTTCGTCAATGGAAGCATTTTTCAGAGCCTCCGCACTGTCCTGTTGATTAGGTGTCGACATCATCAATTCACCTTGGTCAGTCGTTGTTTGGAGAGAACTGGGAGAAAGGAGGGCTCGGTGTGGGGTTAAAAACACGATGCAGATTGATGGAGCTGGCCAAGCCCGTCATATGAACCACCGTTAGCGTTAAGGAGACGAGAGCTCAGTGCCACGGTGTGGCTCGCTTGCTTTGCTAGACAGGGACTCTGAGGAGACTATCCGTAGCTAGTTAACGAACACCAAGACTGCTCAACGAAGCCATCCCAATTGAAGACTCCAGAACCGCCTCCTCCGAGTTCCTCCCCCATACCCCACACATCTGCCGCAGCAACTTGGATCCTCCCCCGCATCTCTCGGCTGGGGGACAAGTCTAAGACTTGAACACATCCGAGTTAGCCGAACTCTCCTCGACGCGAGGAACCGAGACGAAGCGGAGAGCAATGCAACTTGAGTCCGGTGCTGCCGCGGGGTAGCGGAATGGGACACGGAAATTCCGTCTTAGAGCTTGACTTGCGGCCGAGCTGGAAATGAGCAAATATCCCCCATCAGCTCGACCAAGATCAAGCTCAATGCCTGGGGGTGCGTCATTGGGATCTAGGGAGCAATTAGAAGGTCACCCTTTTGAGCTTACGGGAGTGCAAACGTACCAGGTGACCAGCTCCCGCAATCACCTGCGAGGTCGACGGTTGCCCAACCATTCTCTCGACTAATTGACGGTTTTCGGGGGATCTAAAGGTTATCAATCGAGGGTAAGCTGTGAGAGACATATTACTCACATGACTTTGCTTTCGGATCCCCATACGAAATGGTGTCTTCCTTTAGATTCGGCGAGGAGATTGAGAATTCGAGGGTGAGGAGCCGCCAGGTAGGTTGCCTGTAATTGACAGTTAGTCAGGCAGTTAATATTTCCTCCCGCATCACTCGCCGGGGACGGTGTGGTTCTTTCATACAGCTTCTTGTTCCTTGGGCGTCTTGAGCATTCTTTTGGATCCATTTTCCGGGCCAGTCGAGTACGTTCCATGTTCCTTAACAAGTCAGCGTATGAGGCTCTATAATGGGAGTGCGACTCACGATGTACACTTCCAATTGAGATTTGTCCCAGTCTTGCAAGCTTTTACTGCGCTCAAACGCCAGCGCGACTGACGATCTTTACTATGCCGTCAGCAATTTGCCTGCCAGTCACCGATGCAACCAACCGTGAGTCCCATGTATCTCGCCGACCCAAGGTCATTTTCGCGACAGCCTCGGTCTGGGCTTTCATCTGGAACAGAATCGGTTCAACGAGAATGGTGGCGAGAAATGTTTCTGGTTCAATCATGTGGGCATGGCACCTTTGGGTATATGTTAGCAGCCCAACTCGCCGCCTGTCGCTGCAATTGACTTACATGCTTCCTCCGCCAAACGAGTGGCCAATACCCAGAACAGGGCCCTGAACGCCCAAGAATTTGAGCGTATGGAGGATATCACGCGAGTCATCCTCCCAACACGCTTCACGAGTGTCAGCTTCGTTCTGGCTCACCGTGCCATTGGTAGAGGGAGACAACCTGTTGGAGGCAACACTTCGTGGTTCAAGACGGCACTATCCCCATGGTTCGCAGCATCAATCGCGATAAGTCTCCGAATTGAGCTGTGCGCAGTTTTCCAAGACAAAATGTGATCGATAATTAGCTGCCAAAAGTACTTGTTAAATGAGGTGCCGTGGGTAAGAATGATAGTGATGCCGTCTTTGCTCGACCCGAGCACGTTGTAGTCGTGGACTGAAAGTCGAAGCGTCCCTTTCAGCTCGCGTCGAACCGTAACGTCGCCAGGTTTCGGCTGGCTGGCTGGAATGACATGTGTTTGTCGGGTATAAGTCTGGAGGGAATCGTGAGTGTTCATCGAGGCGGCGCATGAGGATGTAGTCGAAGTTGCGAGTCCTGATGAAGAAAAGACGGCACAGCAACAATTCTAAAGAATATGAGCCCGTTCGCCAGAGGCTTGAGACCAGACCCACTCGATGAAACGCGGAATTGGCGTGCGAGTTCCTGAGAGCCGGAGTCGGCCGGAAGCTGCCAGCCTTTAGGTCCACAAGATGAGAAAGTAAAACCACCCGACTCTAATTGGGAATTTGAGCATTACGAAGAGCGGAAAGATATATGCTAATGCACATGTACGATATATGCTAGGAAAACGTGAAATGAGGATATAAATAATTAAATTTGCAAATTTGGACAGGAGGGACTGCACCGAGCAAATACTCTGCGCCGCTCTCCGTGCGTTTTATCTCTGCAAGAGTGAGTGCTCAATGAGTCTTTAACTAGGGTGTTAAGGACCAGTTCAGATGTCCACGCTGGGCTTCAAATGTTAGCACATAGATTCGATTCCTTCCAGCACGGAGAATTATGCACTTGAATATTCTCATATGATTGGTATCACCTTAGATAGGGAGAATATCTATGGCCAACTGTTCGTACGGGTTACGTAGAGTCATATCAAGCAGCAGCGGACTACCCTATACTTGACGCGGTCGCAAATATCTGAAAGCCGCCGGTAGAGCACGGGAATTTAGGCGGAATTTCCGGCTTTGCGCTTGTCGCTTCAAACATTCGGCGTTCAGCTCAATCCACGTTCTGACTCGCCTCGAAGGACACACTGGTGACTGACAGGTGTATAAAAAAGGAAACAGCAAACTATCCCATGGATAAACCACATAAGTCAACATGGCGAACCCTGTGACAGAACTCGTCATCAACCCTCTCGTGGTGCCTCCCAATGACTTCATGCGCGTCTTTGCAGAACAACTCGAACCCATCCTCCTAGCACAAGGCGCTCTTTACACCCTCACTGGTATCGCAGTCGACAAAGATGACTCGCAGACACCAATCGCCATCTCCATGACTCTATGGCAGAATCTAGATGCTCACCAGGCCTTCCTGGAAAGCTCTGCCGCTCAGCCCTTCTTTGAAGCCGTCAAACCGCTCTTACTCGACAAGCCCACCATCGATCACTACCACTTGGGAAACATACACTCTACCGTTGGAAAGAGTTCTCACGCGTGGATTCATAAAATCTCGCATGTCGAGAGCAATACATATCAAGAGGCATGCGAGAATCACATTCGCAAATGCGGAGCTGGAATGGCCATGTCAGGCAATTGTATCGAGATTCCGTCGCAGAGACTTGTCGTCCTGTTCGACAATGAACCGCATCAACAATCGGCATTGGACCAACAAGGAAATCCTGGGAATGAATCATTTAGGGTGGCATGGCAAAGAATGGGGACAAGGAAGACTGCGGAGAACTTGTAATTATCGTCAAGCAACATATCCGAGAGCTACACCACAATCCAATAACCATCTCACTTATACCAAAGCCATCATATTCGCTGGGCTGGCCACACCTCCGTGCACATTCAACGGGCAAGAAGACAAAAAGAAGCTCCATCTCTTCTCCTCCAAACAATGAGCAGCAAGATCCTCCAACCAAAGCAGCTCAGCGATGGGACATCCCCAGCCGGCGATGAGGACCTCGTGAAAGCAGAAGCCGGCCGCTTCGTTGACGGGGAAGACCTCCCACGCCGGCGCATCTCCGCCGACGGCGGCGAATTGGTTTTCCCAAAGCCACTGCAGCAACCCCTTGTCCTGCCGCAACCCGCACGACGCAGGCGGCCACACTTCGCCCAGCTCTCGCTCCTCGTGTTCGCTTAGCTGGCCGTATCGCGCCGTGAAACCTGACCGAACCAGTAGGATGTCGCCCGGGCGCGGCTTGAAAGCACCCGAGGACTGTTCCTCTTGCCACTTGATGCATTGCGAGAGGTCTTTCCAAGGAATCCCATATGGACTCGCCGGGTCGAAACTCTTCCCAGTTTCTTTGGCATATGACCAGTAGTCAACCAGGATTCCTCGAGCGGCAATGCCACCTGCTTTGTGCCACCATTGCAGGCCCAAACTTCCGCTGACGTTCTCGACAATCTCGTCTTTGGTAGTGCCGTTGTAGAATAGTTGCTCCTTTTGGTAGGCGAAGTGGCGTAGTCCATCCCATTGTGTGCTCTTTTGAGTGTTGAATGTCAACTGTCTTGGATCAGCATACGTCAGAACCCGTGAGTAGTTTTCCTGGGCCACCAACTGTGTCATCTAATACATGCCCGTCACCTTTGATGGAGTGCTCAAATGCGAATTCGTGTCTTCGAAAAGCGGGCGTCTTGGGCTGGCTGAGGCACCAACTAACAGTGTGTCAGCATCTGTGCCATCTCGGCTCGCCTCTTTCGGCCTTACTTCAAACTGAACCGCTGTCCACTACGAATCTCGGCTGCTGCATCCCTGACAACAGCAGGAGTGAGGAGGTTCTTGGTCGGGTCAGCACAAGTATCCGAACTTCTATGCAAGCAAAAGATACTCACCAAAGACCCGAGATGATCGTCGGAGCCCCAGAGGCCCCACGCCGAGTAAGGAGGGTCGCCTCGTCTGAGTGGAAGATCACCAAAGGATGGGTTGGCAAGAACTGACGGCATTGTGACTATTGCAGGAGAATTGGTAAGCATGCATAATAAACTGGGGGCGTTTGATGAACAGGTGGGAAATATATCCATGGTGTTGCGGAAATACCGTCACATTCTGCCGTGCATCACGGAGTCGGTGCCGGTAGCGCCGGAGGGGAAATATCATTCCGGGCACACTACTCGATAACAGAGCTTCGTTCTATAGCCTGTTTAGAAATCACTGACTGACTGTGTTACTAGTGTATTGATCTATATCTGAAATGTATAACACATCATGAATTCACTAACCCATGTCACCTCGTGAGTCGTCAGCAGTATGCTCCGGAAGTCTGCGTCGACCAAATTCTCATTCATAAATTGTGACCCTTCAGAGTTTGATGTATCAAAGAGCCGGAGACGACGAAGTTTCCCAGCATGCGCGCCTTGCCAGACGCGCAAGGTGCGGTGCATCCGGCAAAAGCGAGACAGACCCTGTTTAAACTGCAAACACTTTGAGAGGGAATGCATCGTCCCTGCCGAGACGAAACACCGGTGGGTAGAATTTTAATTGTTCATTGTACTTGTCTAACGAGAGTTGCCACGCAGACAAAATATGTTCAAGTCCTGCCGAGGAAGTAAAAGAACGCGAGAGCGACCGACGTCTCGAGGAACTTTGGATTCTGCGGGTATGCTTACCCCAACCTCGACGGTTGAATCTGAGCAAGGAACAAATTTTGAGAAATTCCTAATACCTACCGCGAATCTCCAATGCGAGAAGGACCCGAGCGGACATAAGCAAGGGGTGGTTCTAAGGCAGTTCTGTCAGGACTGCGAGAATATCACTGAGTCTGATGTTGACGGCCATGAGACGGTTCCAAGCCTATGGTCAAGCCACAGTCTGGAGATTGTCGACGAGTCACACTCCATCATTAGTCTTGAGATGATGCCCTGGGATCATACTCTTATCGGCGTCTTGGTGATGCCCGGACTGCCAGCTCCGAACTGCCGGTGCCTCGACTAGCTATGAATCAGGGCCAAAAGCAAGATAATTATGGGATGAACGGCAAAATATGGGATTTATTTAGGCACACCAATGTCACAGATCTATAAATTAATATTCACATGATGAGAAATTCCGCTGGTGGTCTATGAATGAGAAAGGTAAACTCCAAAGGTATTTCGCCCCCGATGTAGTATCTTCACACCTGAAGGATCTTTCGAGGCCAAAAGTCCATATCACCTAGCCAATAACGCTGTCTTATTATTACCCCAGATTCCCTTTCGCATTGGACTCGGCGCATCCCCAGACCGAATCTGGGGGCAGGCCTTTTGCCGGAACCAAACGCGGGGATTTTCTCCGCAAAGCCGGAATCCTTTGCGGGCTAGATTCCGTGGTGCAGAGGGTTTCGTCCCGAGGTTACTTTTGTAAGCTGATTGTATGCCAAGGTAAATTCTTGATGCAACTACAATTACTTCCTCTTCATCGTAGACTCGAACCCATGAAAAACCATCGGATCACCTCATTCCAAGTCGACATTCGTGTTAGATACGCCGCGTTATCTTCTGAACCCGTGCCTTGACATAGCGAGATGGCTGTAACCTGCCAATTGAACGTCATCATTGTTGGAGCTGGAATTGGAGGTTTGGGAACCGCTTTGGCCCTACGAAATGCCGGCCACCTCGTTACCGTGCTCGAGCAAGCGACAGACTTTGTCGAAGTGAGTTCCGAACCATCGCTTGTATTCAATAGCTAAATACCTAGGTCGGCGCGGGAGTTCAAGTTCCGCCAAACGCGGCGCGAGAACTGATTCGCTGGGGAATGGGCGATGAGATGGACGCCGTTTCGTCCAAGCCGTCACGCATCAACTATCGGTCCTGGCTCACAGCAGCACCCGAAGGCTTCACAGACCTTTCTCGCCACGGTGAGAAGTATGGCGCTCCGTATTGGCAAGTCTATAGGCCCGACTACCACAACATCCTCGTTGCTGCTGCAACCAAGGCCGGTGCGAAGATCCGAAAAGGCCAGGCGGTCAAGTCATACAGCCCCGAGGACGCCTTGGTGACGCTGGAATCGGGCGAAGTTGTTCGTGGCGATCTGATCATCGCTGCCGATGGAGTCAAGAGCATCGCGAGACGAGCCATGGGTCTCAACATCGAACCTCATGAAACGGGGGATACGTGCTTTCGCGTTGTTATTCCGCGGAGTAATCTTACCGAAGATCCGGTGCTTGCGCCTTTGAGTGAAGATCCCAATTTTGAACAGTTTCTGGGACCCGATCACCATATCATTGGGTGAGTCATGCCTATTCGCGGTCGTCGGGCTTTCAAAGACTAACAAGGGCAGGTACAACATGCAAAAGGAAAAGACTTTCAACCTGTTGATGGTTATTCCCGATGACAAGAAGATGAAGGGCTTCAAGGCGCCCGCCAACGCCTCCGAGGTCCGCAATGCGTACAAGGGATGGTCTCCCATGTAGGTAATCCCCCATCATGAGTTGTTCCGGAAACCAAAGACGCTCATAGACACTCCAGGGTCCAGAAACTCCTCTCATTTCTCCCAGAAGAGGTCGAGAAGTGGCGCCTCACAGATCTGCCAGCCATCCCCGACTGGGTTCATCCCAGCGGGAAAATGGTTCTGATCGGGGATGCTGCTCACGCAACACTACCGTATCTAGCCCAGGGCGCCGCCATGGCCATTGAAGATGCTGCTGTTCTGGGGTCTGCTTTGTCTCATTTGACCTCCAAGGATGAACTGCATTCCTTGTTGCAGTTTTTCTACCGAACGAGGGTGGACAGAGCCCATTCGATCCAGCGAGGCAGCTTCACTAATAGGTTCTTCATCCACATGAAGGAAGACGAGCCATTGGCAATGAGGCGAGGGGTTTTCAAGGCTGGTGATTACCCAAGCAGCCCGAATCTCATGGGAAACACCATCTTCCAGGACTGGCTCTATGGGTATGACGCAACTGAGGATGCCGCCCTAAGGTGGAACAGAGAACACACTCAGGGTATCATGTCTCGGCTGTAAGCAAGTAAATTACTCTTTATCAATGCAAATCGCACGGAATAATCTTCAGCCTGAACTCCCGTAAGTTTTCTTCATCAGAGGTGACGGCAGTGCTAGTTGGTTTGGATCCGCTTGCACTTCCATAGTCCTACTATGAGTGCGTGAACAGAAATAAAGGAACATCACCTACAGTGATTTACTCTCGATAGTGACACCAGATGAAATTAAGTTCATCATTACACGCATGTAGGTGCCCAGTGAATACTTATCGATAGTAACATTAAATCATGAAGCTGTCCCGATATATAAAGGCTATCTATTCCCCCGCCATGAGTTCAAATTGCTTCCTACTACTTAATTGGAACAGACAACTCACCCGTGGCTGAAAACCGACCAAAGACATCTTATTTATATCGCCGCATAATGTCTACTGTAGAAACCAAAAAGACCTGGAAGTACCATATTCCAGCTGATCTCACAGATAGAGTACCGCTTATGAAACAAGCCTTGAAGGAAATCTACAACGAGCATCCCCCAGAGGAGATTCTCCACCTTATCTGGAGTGAAGAAGAGGGGGTCCTCACTTTTGAGGCTACTATCCGACCGCAAACGGATGTAAATACTTAGGCATTCGTGGTCCAAATGACAGCAAAGTTGAGGGCCCTACTATTAGGCTCCGAGAGAGTGTGGTTATAAAGTTCGCCCTTGGTTAGTTAATATTCTACTATCGCCGTATTTTCGTATTTCTCCTCTCCAGTTATCGACGGATGGCACATCTTTTTGAACATGGCTAATCGCAGCTGCTACCCGGGATCGGGAGGGAAACTCAGTGCACTCTCAGCAAAGGCGCGCAAGGCATGCAGCCTTGTCACTGGTGGTCACGGTTGAAGTTTACTTGGAAAAGAGAATGAACTTTACTTGCCTGACGTACTTCGAAATTGAACAGCCTCAAGGGATATCTCTGCGGCATGGATGGCTTACATAACGAGCATACAGACTAAAACTCGTTTGGATCGGGATTCTATCTCAGTCCCAAATCGCACTCAGCACTTCAAGTTATGGCGGCGGCGAGTAGGCAACGACCGCCTGTGATGTATCCCAAATGCAGAGCTCCGTCATTCGATTGAGTCTTGGACTCCGTACGCGACGAGGGTTGTTGATGAGACGAGTTGCTGCCTCAATCAGGTTTCGAACGCGAGAGACTAGCTACTCTAGCGCAGCACCAAGATAGTCCAACGCCTCCAAGTGTGCCGGCTTCGATCGAATCCGGGCCATTCAGGCTTGAGAATGAACGAAATTGCCCCATTAACGGCGGCAAATCGGCGGGAGCGCCCGGGAAACCATCCGTTCCAAGTTAGACGGAATGTTGGTGGCGCCGTGGCTGCGTGGTGTGTTGACGCGATTTCGTTTGACAGCAAAGATTTTGAATCAACACGTGAAGCGAACGGATAAATGGACAGTTCTTGAGAAAGGAACAACAGAACCGAGATGGTAGAAAATGTTCTATTGATCTTCGCGTCTCACCTGTCTAAGCAACGCGCACCTTTCAGATTGATGTGATAGATATTGAAGCTGGCAAGCTGCAGCCAACGAGCTTGTGTACCTATCACCCCGCTTCTGACAACTCAAGGCTGCCTGCCGCGTGCAGAATGAAGCGGCAGGCTAGAGATGCCCCAGTCACAAGCGATAGAAGAGAGGTGTTTCCACTTGTTGCCCTTTCCCCGCTCCTCAAAATATCCCTCTCCCGTTTCCCCTGATCCTTCATTCTTTGCTGCAAATTATTCGTCACCAAAATGGCCGACAAGCAGGTAGAAGATTCCCCCGCAAAGGCGGCCGAGGAGAAGCCCGAGGCCTCGGGCACCTCCGAGACGCCGGCCGAGCGGGAAGCCACTCCTCAGACGGCTCCGGCTCCAGTCCCAGCTCCGGCGGCCGCCGAGACGTCGACATCTGCCGAGCCGGCTACCGCTCCCGCTCAGACAACTGCCGAGTCGTCCACAGCTCCCGCTCAAACACCTGCGGAGACGACCACAGCCCCGGATCCGGCTCCCGCGGCGGAGACGCCCGCATTGCTTCCCCCTCAGCATTGGGTGGACGCTGGAGTACGACACCTGATGGACCAGATTTGGGAATGGATACCTTTGCTAATTGATTTCACGCACAGGATCCGGCCACTGATGACGGTGCCGATTCAGCCTTTGACGACGCTCAAGGTTCTACAGCATCGATCACCTCGAGCATCCTCAAGTACAGGACCATTCTTGGGCGCAGATTCCATAGCGAGCAAGGAGACGCCCACTACTGGTAAGAAGTTCTCCATTGGTTGGATGCCCATCGCTAATAAGTCTGCCAGGGGGTCCAATGACGAGCAACAGAACGAAGCCATGGATATCAAGTAGGTTTTCGCATCGAGTTGCTCTCGAGATATTGGTATTAATAGATACAGCCATCATGTCCAAACTCTCGGCCTTGATGGGAAGCTCTTTCTTGCGCCACTTGACCCGGACAAGGTCAAGGTAAGTAACGTCAGCACGAAATCTAAGAGATCGCACTTCTGACTGCCTGGTAGAAAGTTGTTGACATTGGAACCGGAACGGGTGTGTAAAACTGCTACCTTTCGTTCATTGTTCCTGCTGTAAGACTGACCAATCTTGATGCAGGTATCTGGGCCATGTAAGCTGCTATGCATCCCGTATTAGTGATAGACCAAACCCACATCAATTTAGTGACTTCGCAGATGAATTCCCTGGCGCGGACGTCATCGGAACCGATATTTCACCCATCCAGCCCGGTTGGGTTCCCCCCAACCTTGAGTTGTAAGTCATGTTCCCTCGCCCAAGCGGTACTCTAGCAAGTTTCGACTTGCGAAGCTGCTGGATCTCAACCTTCCCCTCGGACTAGCACACTCCGCCTGCTAAGACCTGACACACACACTGTTACTCCTTGCTAACGCCCTGTTCCCAGCCAAATCGACGATTGCACGCGTGAGTGGACGTTTCCGCCCGACTCGCTGGACTACGTGCACATTCGCTTCC
This sequence comes from Thelonectria blattea, assembly GCA_024115155.1. Classification (NCBI taxonomy): domain Eukaryota; kingdom Fungi; phylum Ascomycota; class Sordariomycetes; order Hypocreales; family Nectriaceae; genus Thelonectria; species Thelonectria blattea. The sequence continues at coordinate 39,412 of JAMQMW010000103.1, forward strand.
TGAGCGGCTGCATTGCCGACTGGAATGCCTTGTTCGAACAAGCCTATCGCTGCTTGAAGCCTGGCGGCGTTATCGAGAGCATGGAGCCCTCGGCTTACATGGAAAGCGACGATAACACCATCGAAGAGACCGATGCCATGGGCCAATGGGGCAAGATCTTCGTGCAGGGCGGCCAGAGGATGGGTCGCACTTTCACCGTCTTCCAGGACAAGGTTCAGAACAAGGGACTCGAAGCAGCTGGCTTCGTTGACCTTCATGAGCACAAGTACAGAGTAAGTATTCCCCCATATGCCCCCAGACTTATGTAGGGAACTGGGAATCACTGATACGTGAGCGGAAATAGTCGCCGATTGGAAACTGGCCCAAAGACCCCAAGCTTCGCGAAATCGGCCAGTACGCTCAGCTGGTCATGGAGTCGGATTTCGAGGGCCTCATTCTTTTCATGACCAACGTTCTGGGAGACTGGACCCGAGAGGACATCCAGGTTTACATTGCCCACCTGCGTCGCGAAATTCGGTCCGGAAGGAAGCATGGCTGGTATTGGCAGAAGATAGTATGGGCTCGTAAGCCGGAATGAGGTTAATATGCGTGCTTGGTTGAGTTGCTGTCGCTCATTGTTCCTTCTCCATCTTAGTATCGCGTTTTCAAGTTTGGTAGCCGTGGAAAGGGGAGGATCTTGGATTCAGTTATAATTATTCGAGCCGATATGATCTATCAAATGGAAGATTGAGACATTACCAACGGACCCCCAGCCAGCCGATTCACCACAGTACACCACTTTTATGTCCCTAGAGCGATGCGATGTAGGTAGCGTGATGGCGCTCTTGCAGGCTCAGACAGCAAGGGCTGAGAGGGCTCACTCGATGGACAGACAGTTGAGGCAGCCGGTAGCGCCGCCAGGTAGCGCCGCCAGGTAGCGCCTTAATGCATGGGTTTTCAAGAAAGCTGAAAATACCCATCACGACATTTGTTGGAAAGTTTGACCCATCGACAACTTCACTAGCCCATCTTGACTATCATGCGTGTTTAATGAGAACTTGGGCGATCACATTATATCTTGAGATAATAAGAAGTTGCTAGAATTAAAACAGGTGACTTGTCTACTTATTGTCTAATTATTTTACGTTGCCTAGGTAGGTACGATAGACTCGTGTCCCCATTAAGGTCTTGCATCCTGTCCACCTTTGGACGAGGTACTTTACCAAGTACAGAAAGCTTCTTCTTTCCAACCTGCAGTGATTTAATTTACATACATTTCGAGTAGATGGGATGCTCATGACTTGGTGCTCTTTGCACCCTCCGGGTCGTATGCTGATACCTCAATTTCCACACGCATATCGTCTTCCCCCAGTCTGCTCACCCCAACACAAGTCCAAAGCGGCTGATGATCCGGCATCCATTTCTTAAAATTCCTGGACATTGCAGCGAGAGCCTCGTTATTCAGTGGAACATGGTACGAGTTGACTCGGTAGACTTGGGACCATCCTTTGCCGCCGGCATGCTTGAGGTTGTGCTCGACCGTCTTGAATGCCTGGTCAATTTGGGCGTTAATCTCGGTGGGAATCTTGTCCACATCACCCTCTGGATCCCAGCCTCCTGGGAACGCTTAGCTCTTGATCCATGTCGAGTCCCGGGAAGAGTGACTTACCTTGACCGGAGCACTGGATTGTGTCTCCTACTCGGACAGCCTGGCTGTATGAATACTTTTCTCTGTTGCTCGTACCCACGCCTGGGTAGCTGTAGTACTGAAGATTGGACATGATGTGTGTGTGAAGCTAGAAGCAGCGGTTGTCGAGGGCAAAGCATGAACCTTTGGATTAGGTACTTTGAGATCGGGAGGGCTTTTAAAGCGAGGGACGACCCACACAGTTTCTTAACCAAAGATTATTATCGGTGGCCATCTTTCAACCGTCAACGTTCTTGCAAATCAAGCATCTCCAAAACGATGCATCCAACAGTCAAGTGACCTGTTCCATCGTATCAGAATGCCGCATCATCGAGTCATCAGTCTCTCAAAGGGATCTTCTCCGCTTCGGCCGGAATGTGGATTCCGCAAAAGCGGGTTGATTGCCCCGCCCGAAAACATTGTGACTCGGACACTCGGCCGGGTATTTTGTAGATTGCCCAGGTTTCGTTCACCTTTTTGTCTCTTGCGTGACCGATTATACAATCCCCATGTCAAGATGGCAGATGCCGGATCTACGACAAAGTCAGGTGGCTCGACTAACCGTTCACCGTCCAGAGCTGGGCGGAATTCACATCCCGCCCCTGGGAAGTCGAGAGGACGGAGCAAGTATGCGCCCAAGGCCTGTCAAGAATGCCGTCGGCGCCGTGCAAAGGTCTTTATAGGCCCTTAATTCCTATAATACCCTGCGGTAACCTGTCGTCTAACTGGAGTCTAGTGCGACGGCACGAAACCGGCATGCTCCCGATGCATCGGCCGCCAGTTAACATGCGTCTACACTACCGAAGACGATGGCCGTGGAACCGCCCCAAAGTCCTATATGCGCCTTCTCCATGCCCGAATCAGTGTCTTGGAGAAGATACTGCGGCTTCACGCCATCGATATTGATGCTTCTGCTGCTCAGCTGATGCAGCACAATGTCGTCCCAGCTACGTCGACATCCCTGACGGCTGGGGACTCGACTGCCGCTTTTGAGCAGCTTTGTGACGCCTTTGAAGGCATCCTTTCTCTCGACGAGTCACAAAACTTTGATCAAGATGGAGAAGCACGGTACTTTGGCCCTGCCAGTGGCCGTCTTGATTTCAAGACATGCGAGGGTAGAATTGATCGTTACTGCCTTCTCCAATGAACATCACTAATGCAGCGCCAGATATTCCTCGTAACTTCCAGAAAGAGCGGCCCTTGCCACCTTCTCTGCTTTACACTCAGACTTTTTGCTATCAAAATCACCTTGATGAAGAGCTGGAGGCCCATCTCATCGAGCAATACTTCATCTGGGAACAGCCGTGGCTTCAGGTCGTTGACGAGGCTTTGTTCCGCGAGAGCAGGAAAAACAACGGGCGATACTTCACTCCTTTGCTGTTGAACAGCATACTGGCCCTCGGCTCGCGATTTTCTGATCGAGTCGAGGTTCGCTCGGATCCGAATGATGCCAACACGGCTGGCCGTGTCTTCCTCAACACAGCAGAAGCGCTTCTCCCTTTCGAGCTGAAGCGGCCAAACATCACGACTATACAGGCACTGGCAGTTCTAGGTACCGTATACCACGTGAGTCCATGGCCATAGTTGCGATTTCTGTCTTCTCTGACCCGGGCAGGCATTCGGACAAGACGCGGCGGGGTGGCTGCACACTGGAATGGCAAATCGACTCATCTTGGACATGGGCCTCCATCTTGACTCGGGTTCATTGGTTGCTTTGGGGCGCATGACAAAGGAAGAGGCGGAGCTTCGCAGACAAGTCTACTGGTCGTTGTACTGCGTAGATAAATTAGCTGCTGGGTATACAGGCCGGATTTGCTGCATGCTGGTAACAATTGGTAATTCACAGCGAACCGTTCTGATACGGCTAACAAACTTGCGAAGGACTTTCAGGCGGCGGTCAATCTGCCAACGACACCAACTCATGCTCAAGAGTGCGATCCTCGACACTCCTTGTACTCTGTCAACCCGGGGCTGCTGATATCGTTTCAAACTGGCCTGATAAAATTGTGTCAGATTCTCGAAAAGATCCTCTTGAACTTGTAAGCCTTCAGCACAGTTGGCTCCAGGGACCGGGAGTGTTGATGTCTAACAACTCACAGGTACGCCCCGAGAAAACTGACTCTCGGTGATCAACGACGGAGTTTCTTCGATTCGTGTCTCCTTTGGCTGAAGAGTTGGCTGTACAGCCTTCCTACGAGTCTCAAGCCCGTGCAAGGCGGAGAGTTGAATCGGCTGCCCCAAGCGTACACTCTTTGCATGGTCTACCACACGGCTGTCATCCTTCTCGCTCGGCCTTATATCCAGGGTCGGGGGCTTGCGACTTCCGCCAGAGAACTTCCTGATCCTCTAGTTGCAAAGGCCTTGGCTATTTCAATCGAAGCCGCGCGAAGAATCTCGTCTCTCGGCGATCAATACCGCAAGGCCTTTGGCAGTTTCCGAAAAAGTCCAATTACGGCGACATATGCAACTCTCTCGGCTGCGCTGGCCCTGCTCAATCCTCGGTGTCAAAGTCAATGCAAGCCTCAGCTCAGCCAAGCTGACGATGCGAACATTAAGTCCTGCACGCAAACATTGGAAGAGCTTTCGACGGCGTGGATGCCCCCTGGCAAATATCGCTGCAGTATTTTGAGGATAATGCAAGACAATCCGGCCAATGAAGAAGGGGAAGCGACAACTTCTGATCCATCTGCTGACCAGGATGGCAACAGTCTGGGTCCTCGACGGGAAGGAAGTTCTGGATCTGATGGAATAGAATTGACAAACGCTATCTGGCCTGAGATGGTCGATGGTGCAAGTTGGCCTTCGTGGATGCCGACAATAGGGGATGAAACAATTTTGGTGGACTCTCTGGCTACTACGGAGCCAATACAACTTCAACCTGAATGCCATATCCCATGGGAAGCGTTTGATTGGGACTGGAATGCATCTTCCTTGCCCCAGGGCTTCTTGTCTAAATAGGCTCAGATGTATGTTAGTCACGAGGTTTGGAACGTCGGCTCGGCGTATCTCGTTGCTAATAGTGTCAAATCGCAACCCCGAGTCCTTAGGAGCCGGACTCTGAAGAGATGGTATCATTCCTTCGCACGGGAGACTGCTCGGGCCGACATAGGAACGTCGAGTTGTTGGGGAGTGAGCCGCCCCGAGCCCCTTCGTGCATATGTACGGTATCTGCCTGATACCAAATTGCACATTCGTGATATAGAACTTAGAAGCGCGAGGTATTAAACGCTCGGCTTCAACATTTTTAATTTAACTAGGCTCTCTCTGACGATAGCCGTGCTCGTCCAATGTATTCATGTCCAGCCAAGTCGATATGACAGAACTATTCTCAAGGCTCGGGGTCTCCTGCCCCCGGCATATGGACGACATTGGACCTGATTACAGGTCGTTCCATGACAAATATGGGTCGTCTACGGTTACATACCGGTCGTATCACAAGCCACAGCGTTAAGAGCACCTATATCACCAAGTACGACTGGTCCAATGCCGTCCGAGATCGTGACTTTTATGGCGTCTATGGCTCCAAGGTTGGCTCTTGGTGGATTCATCCCTCGACCGAGTACTACAATAGTGACCATCTCAGCTAAACGTTGACAGTGCATCGGGAGAGCAAATCTGGAGACGCAGTGCAACTCAACGTCGTCCAGGATACTTCACACTTCCGAGTCGGCCAAAAGGTTCCTCAACCGGTCGGCAAAGTCTGGGGACCATGGCTTTGGTACCTGGTAAGTCTGCCTCGGTGCTCAAGAACAAATGCGCTAATGGCAAGTGGAACAATGGCAGCCAAGTCGATGTTCAGCGACAGCGACAGAAAGAGCTTAAGCATTTTCCTTACAGCTGGTTTGACAGCGAAGCCTACAAGTCCCGAGGAGCAGTACAGGGAACACTTAAGCTGTCGGATGGTCGTGCTGCCTCCAAAGCGGCAGTCTTTCTCGGCGATGCTGACACTAGCATCCGGCCTTCCATTCAGGGTAGTGACTATTACTATACCACTTACACCAACGGCAAAGGCCGCTTCTCATTCGACAATGTGCGAACAGGATCTTATGGACTCTACGGGACGTCAAATGGCGGGAAGCTAGCCGACGTGTACACCAATTTCACCAAGACCGGCATCACCATTTCCAAAGACAAGACTCTCAACCTAGGCCAACTCCCGTGGAACGTTAGGGATACGACAAAACGCATTTGGCAGGTCGGTGCGTTTGACAAAACAGCCCGTGGCTTCAAGAACGGCGGAGTTCCTTATCAGCATGGAGTCACCGAGGATAGCCCTGCCAATCTGACTTTCACCGTTGGCGTGTCTAACGACTCGGATTGGTACTACGCATCATCCGCAATCGGGACCTGGACCATCGAGTTTGAGCTTTCCGAGGAAGACGTTGCAGCAAACAGGACTGCCCTGTACCGCTCTGGGAAGATTAGCGGAGAATAGCGATTCTTCCACGTCTCGAGGAGCAAAAAGACGTTAAAGGGTGAGCGTATAGTGTAGAGTGATCCGTTGCAAAAAGGAACACGAGAGTGGTCAAAAGTAGGCAGTCCCGAATTCACTAGCAGGTACCCTAGATAGGAGCCCTTAAACGCTGGCAATTCTCCAAAAAGGAAACACAGCGGAGTCAAACCGCCTTAGATGGACGAACAGGGAATCGAACCCTGGACCACTCCCAGATGATTCGAACGAAAGATGCTAAGGGAGTATTATACCACTAAACCATTCGCCCGTTCTAATTGGTTGTCAGCGAGGCCAAGTTTTCGCACTATGCAGCTCCCGGGTAGGTAATTTCGGAAACCATCGGATAAATCCATGTCCGAGTCCGGAAGGTTGATGGGGTGCTTGAATGATGCCTGCCTTGAGTAACCTGGATGTGTCGGATAATTCGTTTCGCAACGTCCTTCTGTCCTATTACTTTTACCCATTAAAGTCTCCCAACAAGCCCGGAAATGAGTGCAAAGGAGCCCCTCCTCGGCGAGGTTTCGCTGGTTTCCTTGAAGCCGAAACGCCGATCATTCTCGTCGGCCGACTTAGTCGTCGCGTCAATCGTCGGGCTTTTGACGGGCTTCACGATTATCGCGTTTGGGCTTGGGATTGGGATTGTGCCAAGCCCAACCAAAATGAAGCCATGCCCTCACGCCTCACTTCACCGGTACGAAGGAGAATCGATTGCATGGCAGCCATGCGGAGAGATCAACAAGCATGAATTGGAGTGTTCTTCGATCACGGTCCCGATGGATCAATTTGATGCTTCCAGATCTTCCGACAAGACGTTCAGCGTCCCCCTCATGCGCCTTCGAGGAAAGAATGCGACCCAAAACCTCATTGTCAACCCTGGAGGTCCTGGCGGCAGCGGCCTCAACTTCATTCATCGCAAGGGAGCTCAGCTCAACACCATCGTCGGAGAGAATTTCCACATCTTGTCCTTCGACCCTCGTGGCATCAACTCGTCGCTTCCTCGTGCATCGTGCTATCCGACAGCTGAGAGCCGCGAGAAGCTATCCCTGGAGTTGGATCGAGACGTGATTAGAGACAGCGGGAAGCGGTATGCGTGGACTCAGAATTATGTCCACGCATGCCAGGATAACATGGGCGAGCATGGCCAATACATCAACACTCCCCAAACGGCAGCCGACATGAACTCGATCCTGGACGCCGTGGGCCAAAAGGACATGATTTACTGGGGTTTCAGTTATGGCACCCTTCTCGGACAAACGTACGCGTCACTTTTCCCCGAACGTTCCCATCGCGTCATCATCGATGGTGTGGTAGATCAGATCCAGTGGTACGAGTCGTTGATTCTTGAAGATGACTTCATCGACACGCAAAATGTCCTCGACGGATTCTTCGACGAGTGTATCAAGTCAGGAGACAAGTGTGCTCTTTCAGGTCTTGCCAGCTCGAAAGAAGACCTCCAAAATAAGGTCGTCTCTTTCCTAGAAAGCCTCAGGGAGGAGCCTCTCTCTGTCTACCTCAACACCACCACCTATGGCACACTCGATTACACTACCATGTGGAACGCCGTCTTCGAACACATGTACAAGCCGGCGACCTGGTTCGACTTTGCGACTCGACTCGAAGGGCTGATGCTCGGCAACGCCACGGAAGCGCTCCTGGCATATGGCATCGAAGACCACTCTGGTGAAACGGACGATGCCATTGATGTCGTGACGAACAATGACGGAAAGTCGGGGCCGGACAACTGGCCACAGTCGAGATTGGAGCTGCTCGATATCCTGGCCCCTCTCTACAACTCGTCCACGTTCGCATTCTCCGAGAACCAAGCCTACTATGCCCGACAGCAGTGGCCCATCCCGCGGACGCACAATTTCAAGCCGGCAGCCCACGTCGAAACAGCCCACCCGCTGTTGATCCTATCGACAACCTACGATCCGATTTGCCCGCTCAAGTCCGCCAAGAAGGCCGAGGCGGTGCACGCCGGCTCGCGTCTGGTGGAAGTCAAGGGCTACGGTCACTGTTCCGTCGCCGTGGGATCCTCATGCCTAGCGAATTACGTGAAGGACTTCCTCAGCACCGGAAAACTGCCACCCAAGGGAGCGACTTGCGAGGTGGACGAGGCCTACTTTAAGGAGCCTGAGTCACAGGAGGTTCTGTGGGCGAGACTTTCGGCTGGAGAGTCAGAGGATGCGACTCGTGCTGCTCAGTCCTTGTTGGCTTTGGAGGGGATTAATAAGAGGCGCTTGTAGTTGGCCTTATGCACAAATTGTATGCGGGTAGTCAGTCTGATTAAATGTATATTCTTATTGTCTCACATTTTGACGCTCGTGTCTGAAGCGATTGGTGCATGAAGAACTGAGAACTAAAAGATTGCATCTCAACGCAGTCGCTACAACTACGCTCTAGATTGCGATGTTCTGACTTGCCGCTGTGTTTGGGTACTCGATGAAGTAGGATCTGGTAGCCTGTCACAGGCGCTTCGAGCGAGCCAACATTCCGAGTTTAGCACAAAGAATTCCCAACATCATACAGATTGCTGGGTTATCTGTTTGTACCAATGACCCACGAGTACGTATATCTAGGTATTGTTCGAGATAACAATCATGTCTTGGCGTTATCCGGGGTAGCAAGTATGAGGCCCTTATATCCGAATGCATCAAAGAAGGAACAAGATATCGTCATGTACGAAGGAATATTGCACCGCCGAGCGCCTCGCCCTCCAAATCCCCCCGCGTCTAGTCCAGCTCGATCACCCGTCACTTTCCACCTATCCCTAGTCATGATCCTCTGGCTTTCGACCCCATACGACCTTGATCCGGAAGTACGGATGGTTTCTGCGATCGCGAATCTCCCGTCTAAACTGTGCAATGTACACGTGGAACTGCTCCGTCGTCCATCCCAGAACGGTAGCCACGAAGTTGAGTAGTCCTTCCGTGTCTTGTGTGGCGAAGACTTGTCCGAACTGGCCAATCTCTTTGAGCTTCGGGTCCTTGGCCCAGGGGCTGATGGGACACTGAAGGGAACTGTCAGTTGTCTTCTTATTGTCATGATGGATCGCCAGGACTCACCTTGTAATTCCATTCCTCAATATCGACAAACCCGGCCTCTTCCATGGCCTTCCTCTGGGTTCCATCGGCAAGCACAGTAAATGACCTGCCCGTCGTCTTGGTTCCCTCGATGAAAATCTTGTCCCACTGGCCCATGGCCGAATCTGGCTTCACAGTGCCGTCGTCGCTCTCGATCGTTGGCGATGCTTCGAAACTCTCCAGATAGGCTCCTGGTTTGAGGGTCTTATACGCCTGTTTGAATAGCTCTGTCCAGTCTGGGATAGTTCCCACGAGATAGCGAATGTGCACGAAGTCGAAAGAGCCAGGCGTGTAGGTCCATTCTTGGGTGGCGTCGTCGATTTCGCTATGAGATGTAAGTAACCGGTCCTTCGACACCTGACACCATTTTAAAGTTGATCAGGCTCACAATTTCAAGTTTGGTGGTATCCAAGAAGGTTGAATCGGCGAAATATCGGTGCCGGTAACCTCACACCCGGGAAACTCGTCGGCGAAATCACTACAGCCACATTAGTCATCATCGTTGGCCGAGTTTATCCAACAACTCATCGTACATAGCCCAAACGCCTATTTTAGAAGCACCTAGTTAGCCTCTACCCTCGACTTTTGGCACCAGAGATGTCTCATACCAGTTCCGCATCCGATATCGATGGCTTTCTGAAGTTGGCTCGTCAGCACCTCTCTTAAAACCGAACCGATTTAGAAAAATCTTACTTTAATATCGGGTCCGATAGGTGCAAGATATAGTCTGCCATCCAGAGCAAGTGTATACATGTGATGGCTGTAGCTGTTAGTAAGAGGAAAGCGCAGGGAATGCACGTATGAAGAACCTACATAATGTCCATAGCCTCACTTTGCCGTTCATCATTGGCTCCCCTGGGAATCGCGTGTCAGTACGAATATTGGAAAACTCCTCTCGTTGAGGCAGAAGCCTACCAATAAAAGGCGTTGCCCCTCTCACTGTGGTAAGTCCTGCCCTTGATCGTCCTGTACTGGAGAATGCTCGACGAAATAGACGCAGTCGAGCTTTCATTATCGTCGCCTAGAGTCGAATCGGCATCATCTCCGGCGTCTGGTGCATCTTCAGCTTCAATGACTTCCTCCAGGCCCTGCTCCGCGAGCGATCGAGGAGACGAAGCAGCCCTCGCAGGGCTCTTGGGGCTCTTTGGACTCGGACTCTTCTCAGCCATGGCGTGGGAGGTGAGGACGGAAATGTTCTTGGTGAAAACAACGGCGTGATGCGCTCTGCGATAATAATCTGGGTCGGCGGAGGATCTTATGTTTCGTGCTACCACCAGACGGGTGAGGGGGGATCACGAAACGCTTGGCCGTATTGCATAACCGAGACGCTGCTGGCCACGTCTCATTGGACCCGGGGAGACGTTGGCCGGTCTGAGCAAGGGTGACGGGCCCGGCCCGTATCCCGTTCTCGTTGTCGTTACATTGCATTACCATGAGGGACGGAGAGACTTAAGTGGCGCGCTATCGTTAACTCACTGTAGAGTCTTGTCCGAGAATCATCCAAAACCTGTAGATCCTGACCTGGAATCGGACTTTTATCCACCTCGTGGACGGGGTTCTATGCCCGAATATTCACTTGAAGCCCCCACCTGGACGTTTGAGGATGGATCTCGGTCCGAGGAGTTCATCTGTTCTTTGCATACTAATGTTACTCTTCGTGCTCCCCAGATTACCATGTGAAGATATAGCGAGCAAACATCTCCATGTCCTCTTTGATGCGGCAAGGGTTTGAGGTGGGGGAACCGTTTTACCACGCTGACTGGCAAAATGGATCGCCAATTTGTTCTCGATGGCATGTTGTGGACAAATTAGCGGTCTGAATTGCGTGGAAATGCATCCTTGTTGAGGAAAAGATCATCTTCCGAGTCATGAACCTTGTCGAGCCCTAGCTTTTCAAACCGATTGACGTTACATCTCGACAGCACATGAGGCCTTTTTTTCGACGGAGGAGTTCCCCGATGGAAGGTTGTCTCTTTAGTGGGTTTGTTCAAGGTCCATGTTCAGATTACCTGGGGAGTGGCGAGCGAGCCCATGCGAATGGTCCCTTTTAGATGTCCTACATACAAATCGTCTGACTGATGGGAATATATGAAACATATTCACGTCATGTTTTAAAGATGATATCGTTGAGCTGACCTGTGGGTACCGTACTATATCATATTCACTTTAACCAAATCCCTGGAACGGCTGCCCTTAGCCCTGGTCTGGTGGTTGGTTGGCTACCCCAATTGAAGCGTCGAAGGACCTTTTCCCTGTCTAGGTATCTCTCAATAATGAGTTCATATTGACTCCTTATTTGTAGAATGAAGGCGGAGCCATCTTGTGTCCGCTATAGTCTAGACTCTGAGCAGAACTCACACCACAAATTGATACCCAGACGAAGGTTATTGCATACCTACTAGGGGCCGGACTGGCGAACTCTCAACACAGTGTGCTTCACCATCTTCACTCTTCAGATGTATGCATTATTATGTCCAGATCTCATAGTATTGTATCTGGGCCAATCAAACCTTTCTAGATGTACCTAATCCATGTCGACTTGTCGAGGTACTTTCTAAGGCCTCTGGCATTGCCCAGAACCCCGCCTCGCCTAGGTATACTTGTATTTTTCGATGGGCTATGTACGGATACATATCGTCGGTAGAGAAAGATCAATGCTGGGTGAATTCGGAGCCAACGTTAAATAGAAGTAGACCAAATCGCTAAGACGAAACATCAACTGTCATGGTGATTATAAATATCTCCTAATGTAGATTCTCCCCCAGGATAGGTGAGAGTTATCGACACTATATGAGGACATGTGTGGGGAACTGGGTACGAAGTAACCAACATTTCACCGAGTTAAGTTGGAAATTGAGCAATGCAACCGATTGCTCCATAGGTACATACCTTATATTAGCTCTCAAATAGATCGTATCTGGTCGAAACTACTCAAAGGTGGTTCTTGCGGATCTCAAGTACCTTTTCATACGATCCAAAGCATGGCTAGAATTGGCTTGGGTGTAAGCGGTACAAGATGAGAGGAAGCATCACGTTTGGTGGTAGTCAATGCGTCCAGCCTTGACAGCGCCAAGGAATGCGATATCACCTTGCGAACTACCGCTTAGAACTGAATTGGAATTGAAGAGTTTGAAATGGGGTTCTGCTACGTGAACATGGTAATTGCATTGGACAGCTATGTTCGAGGCTTGCCTTAGTGATATGAGAGTCGGCACACCGTGACATCCTACGATTCCTACCAGGCTCCATCGCACCATGCCGGCCTTCTCATTTTCTCGTTGCCGATTATGCCTCTGTTTTATATCGTCACTAACACCATCGATGCAACACGGAGAGGGATACCCACGGAAGATCAGGACACCGTTGTCGTTTCCTATGCGCTCAGACAAGTTGAGGTCACGCTCGTTTCCGTTTCCATCCGAGTCTGAAAGCGAGGCACGGAGGACTGGGACGTTATCCTCGCCCTCGAGGCTGAAGGAGATGTCGCTGGCGGAGTGGGAGAAGTCTATCAAAGCGTGGGTAAGTAACTTGGAATACGGTGCATTCGCGGGCGTCGAGAAGAGAAGACGCACTCTGGGCACCCCATTCAAATGAACCCTCGTTGTTTCCAATGTAGTAGTCGAGGTCGAGCTGAGAATCTTGCCAATCGCCGCCGATGTTGGCCAAGCTGGCGATGAGGATATGGCCATCCTCGAGGCGGATGTCTTGGGCGCTTAGGTGGAACGACATGGTGTTTGTGATTGCAAGGTTATTATGAAGAAGCTTTGAAGTGAATGAGGTAATTTTTGGATGCCTGGAAGCAAGAATCTAGCAACAGTTTATATACTCATATCGTGTTCCTCTGACGACCCCTCGTTGACGAGCATATGCACCTCAACGGCAGCCAAGGCCGTGCCGAGACCTGACTGCATTGCCAGCGAGACATTCCCCTCTGCTTGGCGGCTACAGCTGCATCGCCTGAATGTCACTCAATCCCCGCAGCTGGGACTGTTGGGGCGCTTAAGAGGTCGATGTTGGGACCTTGCATGGTTGAAGTGAAGAGGATTCGTCCTCGACAACCGTTTGACAGATGCAGAAACGAGTCGCGGTCCGAATCTGGCGCCAAAAATGATCTGAGACACGACGACTGCATCATCGGATTTGCCAGTAGCGACAGACTCTGCCAAGGTGCTTGGGCGGGGGTGGTGGAAACATGTCAGGCGCAGTGCATGCGTTGTGCATATTTTCTTACTCCTTTCAGTTTAGGAAGAGAGGCAGCCAATCGTCCATTGGACCGGTGACCCAAGTACGGATTGTACTATCCTTCAAACCTTTGAGTCGAGAGAGTCTCGAATGTCGCGCTAAAGCGGGAGTCTCATCCGAAGATACCAACAACGAGTGGACAACGGTGACCGTATTACCAAGACTATTGCTGCCGAGTAAACAAACCCAGCCATTGTGCTCCAAAGATAGCTTCCAATAACACACAATACTACATAATACATCATAAACCTCCGGCATTAGCGCGTCTCACGCTGTAAGCCCGTACGTCCTACCGTTCCGGAGGCCGCTTACGCTCCCACGCGATCTCGTCGTTGCCTGGAGTGACAAGTGACCACTGTTGCTGGTCGGTCTGACATCACCGTATCACACGAAAACATCATCGGTGGCTTTGTTGAAACTGTCCTCGGTGGGATTGCAGAACTCTGGGGAGACAAATCTGACATGAGGGATGCCCCTAGAGTATGTCAAGATCAGACCTGAATGTGACAGAGTAATTCTATATTGTCTCATGCACCTGAGTAGAATTGCCATATTTTCATGACTTGATAGTTGACATCTCGAGTGAATCTATAGTCGCCTGTGAACATATCCATGCATCCCTCAGGATCAGACGAGTTCATTCGGCATGAAGTATGAAGACTCAAAGGTCACCCAGGTCGTTGTCGAAAAAGAGTGAACCTGAATTTGTGACGTCTTCCCAAGGAATTTCAGACACAAACTCTTCCCATACCTGCCACGATTGATCCATCATGTCTTGCTCTGGAACAATATCCATATCGGGCATGTCGGCCGTTACAGTTCCGTGGCTGTTCAACATAGGGTCGCTCGAGTGCCAAGTGCTTGGAAGGCCTTCGAGAGTGAACAGGTCTTGGCTTCGTTCCCCAACGGCCCGGGTCGACGTGGATAAAGAAAAATCGTTCGTCGGAATCGCTTCCACACAGTGACCGTCCTCCAACAACGGCGCCAACTTCTCTCGCGTCCTGCGCATCAACTTCCCCAACGGCCCTTGAAGTATCCCGCCACTATATTTCGCGATGATTGCTTCATGCTGCCGGTAGCAAGCCTCAACTACCGGCCAAGCCCGGCGAATAAGCCCAACGTCATTGCAGACGCAACACTCAGCAATAGCAATGGCCACGACGTGCCACGGAATAGTGATGTACCATCTGAATCCTTCGCCTCGAGGATCTGTGTGAATAAGCTGCGTCTTTTCGAGCACCGACAGGGCCATGCGTAATAGTTCTCCGTCGCTTCCCATTCGCGGTGGCGGTGCTCCTCCTCCGTGAAGCGGTCGCAGAACAGAAAGTCTGATGCCAGACACCAAACACTGCGTGCCGTGCCATGTAAACCACGCCTGAGTCGAAGCCTCGGGGTCACAAAAGTGTAGGAGCTGCAATGCGCTTTTCTCGAATTGTTGGGCGTGTTTTTGCCGTCGGTCCCAGTCAGACGCCGTACTATTGCCATCATTCGAGTGTGCATAAAAGTTCAGTTGACGGCCGGCAACCTGGAGATGATAGGTAACCAGAGCAAAGGTCATATCAGTGAGTCCTTCTCTATCTGGCAGTGAGCCCGTCGTTCGGTCAAAGTCGGAGTCGTTGACATGTCTTATTCGAGCCAATGCAGCTGCTACTTCATCCTGGCTGATGAGTGGTTCTGTTGCTTAGATGAAGACAGACTGCATGTCAATGAGACAAATGGTAAGCCAGAGACGTGATCTCATCTGCTGATCGAAAAATGTCTCGCTCCGTCCAGCCTTTGCATTGGGCTCTAGGTGAAGGCCAAGTCCTCTTGCCACTCTCACGGCCACGGCAGCCAAGGTCCAGACGGCTTGACTCCTATCTTCAGTTCTTCTCGCATACTGGTGATTGTCAGCTGCGTTTTTTGATGTGGAAATGAACATACAAGATAGAGAACGAAAGCTTGAAGGACGTTCATTTCTCGTGTTGATAGTAGGCCAGATCTCTCAATAGCCACTTCACATTCTCCGCGGCAGACACTGACAAGAGTTGGCTTGCTCGTCTGAAAGCTCGCTTGACATTGACCCTCGGTCAAGCTACTGGCAGCCACAAAGCAAACGGCCGAACTCAGGGCCACAAGTGACGGGTGTCCATCTGGATACCCAAAATACCCTTTACCGTGTATCATCCAGTTTTCCAGTGATGGTCGATGCAAGATCTTAATGATCGGATCGACTTGTGTGAGATAAACTTGACACAACATACTTTTGACCGATTGATTGGTCAAATAAGCTGCTTGCCCAAGCCCCAAGGCCGCAGATGGAGAAGATAGCCCAAGTAGACTGATAGGAGCCATATCGCCCTCGCCTGACTGAGCAGGGTCTGGTGCTTGCGCGCTGTCCTCTTCAACATGGCCCAATCCTGACTCAACAACATCACGTAGACCGTGTATCTGGGTCACGTAAGTCAGGCTGAAGGGCAAAGCATTTAGTCCAATTATTTACCTCTTCGGCCAGACTTTCCCAGAAAGATTCCGGTCGCTGAGGTAGCGGCGTACTCCCGGATGCCGTGCTCAAGCCGGCGGGACTCGTTTTCTCACGCTCGGCGATGTTATTTGCGTACACCGGCACACATGGTCTATTCGGAATCTACGCAAAGGGTCAGTTGCCATCACTTCTCATTACTAAGCCGCCTCGTGATTACTCACCATTGGTGTTTCGGTTTCCGCAACAGAGCTTCCCGTGTCGGTGCGCATCTCGTCAATCATAGCCTCAAGATGGCGTATCCTCTGCGTCAGGTCTTCGGATATGGCTTCATTACTGCGAGGAGCTTGTCGAACGCGCTGAGCATGCCGACCACGAGGCAATCGCAGCCGTTGGATCGGTCTGCAGGAGATACCATGGGACGCGCAATTCGAGCAGGGAGTGAGCTTGTCACATTTCACCTTTCGATCTCGGCACTGCTCACAGCTCAGCTGGGGAGTGGCTTGATCCTTGGCCGAGTTGGCATTCTCCGTTGGGGTTTTGCGTTTTTGCATAATGCGTGATATCATTTATGTGAATGGTGATGGGTGTAAGTTGTAAGATTAATAAGGGACACGAATGCGTCATAAGAATTCCAAGGCTCTGGAGTCACCTGACCCGTATAAATCGCATTCCCAGAGCAGAGTCAGTCACTGAGCTTCGACGATGAGATTCCTCAGGGCATATCAGCAATTCGTTTTTCAGCCTTTATATCTATTTACGCAGCCTTCTATGATCCGATTTTTTGCAACCCCAAAAACACAGGTCATGAGAAACCAACAAGACGCCTTCCGATCCCCTCTCGTCAACCTTTATCATTCATGAGATCCCACCAGACAAGTATAAACTCCTATTTTGCAAAAGTACTCCAACTTCTAATTTTCGGTCCCATTTTAAAGAATAACACCGGAAATGCGAGAATCAGGGCAGAAAATACGGCAAGAGTCGTAGCCGTGTATTCTACACCAAGCGTCTCATACATGGGCTGGGCCCAAAGAGGGAAGCTCGCAGCTGCGACACTTCTGACTGCGATATGGATTGAGACGGCAGAGTTGGCGCATGTTATGTACACCTCTACCATGTACACAAGGCCGCTGATGAACATGAGCTGCAGCGAAAATCCGACGAAATACCCCGCGAGAACCTGCGACACCCAGTGCACGTTGGTCGACCAACCAAACCAGAGCAGGGCTACGGGCAGAATGGCAGCTCCCAATATCATGGGAGGGAGACGGTCTTCAGGCTCAGATGTGCACCCCTGCCTCAACCATCGCCGTTTCCACCACGTCAGCGTGAAAATAGAAACCAGTCCAGGGGCAGAGATGACCCCCAGGGCCACTGCGATGAAGGGCAGTGTCGAAGTTGTTGCTGACCAGCCACGTTTCTGAAAAGCAAACGGGAAAAGCTGATACGTGAGAAACAGCGTGCCGTAGACAAAGGTGAGATGGACCGTGAGGATGATCAAGATGGGTTCTTTGCAAATGAGCTTTACTGGCCGCGCAAAGTACTTTCTCGCAATAACGTGGAGGCTCACCGCTTCATTCTCAAACGGAGCTTTGATGGAGTGAGCTTCTGCTTTGCCAGTAGCTCTAAGCCGTTTCGCCTTGGCGACCAAGATGTGTGTTGGCGACGTTTCTCTGAGAGCCACCAGAACGAGCACGGCAGTTGCGCCGAAGAGGATCAGGGTAGCCCAAGCCGTCCACCTCCAACCATACCGAGCCACTATATAACTTCCCGCCGTGGGAGAGATGGTGCTCCCGAGATTAATCATGGTAGCCCCAAAAGCCAGCGGCACAGCCCGGGGAAGCGGTGCGTACAACTCTGCCGTCATGCCCGAGCCGCACGCAACCATGGAACTCCCAAAGGCGCCGGCAAGGAAGCGACAGATCAGGATTGCGGTGAAGTTTTTGCTCAATGCCAATGGGATCTGCAACAGCCCACAGACGACGAATCCGAGTACACAGGGGGGTAAATGGCCGAAGATGTCGGACTTGGGCGCGAAGAACAGAGGGCCAACGGAGAATCCAGCCACAAACAGGGCCACGCCAAGGTGTACGACGAGATTGGAGACTTGGAATTCATCTCTGAGGGCCTTTGATGCAGTGCCGAATATGCTTGAGGAGAAGGAGACGGCAGAGATCATGAGGTTGATGGCCATGAGACAACCGAGTTTCTTCAAGCTTGGCCAATTGTGAGGATGTTCAGGGTCGTCTGGGCCATTGAAGCCAATGGGATTCGTCTTAGAGCGCAATCCCAAGTCTCCCATGGTGCCCTTTTCTTCGTCAATCTCTCGGTGAGAGCCGTTCGAACCAGGGTCTTGGGCTTGTTTGCTTGGTAGGGGGTCGAGATGGGACTGATCGGTCATGGTTATGGGGGGAGCCGAGAACATTTTCGATGGGTTCTTTCACAAATAATGACCCAAAACGAGAACTTGAAATGAAATACTAAGAAAGCCTGCGAAACTCTACATCATCTGGCTCTCTCAGTTCACATCTTAAACACGAGTAAATCTCTTGCGGGCCCGTCTGTAGCCGATATCAGCGGGCCTTTTTCTCCTTCAATGGAGACACGAAAGAATCTTCCATCACCAAAGCCTACGTATCCATAATTCTAATCAGATTACTCAGAGTTCGTCTCTTGGGATGGGTCTGAAAGCACGATATCGCGGCCCGTTCCTGGTGTAGTGGTGTGACAAGTGAAAAGGCGGCTCTTTTAGAAGCAGCAGCGAAACGAGATCCGTTTCTATCCGCGATAAGGTGGATTAGAACCGCGAAATGCCGAGCGGCGGCTTGCATTCCGCGAGCGGCTCTGCTTGGGTCGTCACGATAAGTGGACGATGAAATTTCTAAACTTCAGATGATATCGATCCTTCTGCTTGTTGGTTCTTTGTTATTCCTTTGGTTATTAATATGCGTGGGGGTCAAGTACTCTTCTGGAAGTTGAGTTTTCTGAAATGCAGTGGTGCGTTCGTACCTACTACCTACAAGTACCGTATTACCATAAGGCTTCTACCTATATGGGTTTTACTCTTGAGCCTTCCCCCATCAGTCGTGCATTTGCACTAGTGTAGGGTAAGCCGACAGTCTACGGCACAAAAACCTCGTGAACTTCAGATGGACCAGAAAGAACCGAAATTGTGAGATAACTAGGTGATAAATGATGTAATGCTCTGTTCTGACCTATCTTAGGAAGCTTTGAAACCAACCATTCATGTCCTAAACGTGCCCGTTATACCGGGTATGGCGGATCTAAAGTACGGGAGGGTGAGGGCCGACGGCGGTCATGGTCGGGCGAATGTTCAGTCTCATCGCCATCAGACATCCCATGACGAACCCTACTCATGTCATCTGAAATACTATTGCTTCGTATGCTGATCATGTCGTCAGGTTCGACATGTTCCGGAAGGGCCTCATCCCCTGGGCCACGCTGAGAGTTACCCAGGAAACCGTTCTGCTCTTGGTATCCGTAACCCTTGTTCTCCCGACGGTTTGTACTGTAGTGGCTGGATGCTAGCGCAATATCAAGAAGAATTGAAATGAAGAAGAAGATACTATGTATGAACCATTAGCCATTTGAAGATCGTCAAAATGTAGAGGCCAGGAGAGAAGATCAATATGAACTTACACGGCGATAATTGCTGCCGCCAAACAAGCCGTTTGCAGTTGACACGCAACACGATACTTGAGCAACGCGATAGACCGCCCCTTGCCCTTGATCTTGGACTTTGCGAGTCCTCGCCCATACGGGGTATCGACCACCCCTCGGCAATTCCCAGCCCCATGCTTATTGGCGACAGCAACGTAGATGAAGCAAGCCAAGAAGGCAGCGTCCAGAATGATTGCGATGAAGGACGCTATCGGCGAGCCTCCCACGCAGCAGATGAGCAGCAGCCCCAGGAGGTCGTAGAGCATTGCGCTGCCGGCTATGCCTTCGACGGCGCGGATGCTGCGACTGATGTGAAAGTCGTGCGCGGAGAGTGTCGCCAGAAAATAGGCATAAACGGCGAGAATGAGAGCGGCTGCTCCGAGTTGGATGCCTCTGATGAGCCATTGAAGGCACTTGAGGCCTGCGGCACCTCCCATGGTGGCCTACGAAAGATGAAGAAAGAAACTGCAGATTTGTTGTCGGTGTGAGGGACTATTTATTAATATCAGTTTAAGCGTCAATCACGGATCTTTTATTTGCGAAATCAAGTGGTGGCTAAAACTCAGCCCTCTTCAATTACGTCTTCTGCCTTTAATGCTATGCACATCAATCTCACACCCATTTCTCGGTCTCGGTCTCGCTCTCACGCCTTTCCTCGCTTCCAGCAGCCATCACATCCGTGAAACCGCCACAGCCCATCTCACGACTCGACTGTTGTGGCTGTGTAGATGTGAACGTCACCGACGGACAGATATGTCTGACGTCGCCTGTTGTTCCATGATTTCATCGTCCCTAGAGTCACAGGAGCTTCGGCCTCATGGCGAATCTTCGTCTCTCCTAGTTTTATGTCCTCTGGGGAATGGTTGTGATTGTTACGGCTGGAGCCACAGCTCCCTCAAGCCGCACGCCGGTATCGTCGACAATATTGTTGTTTCAAATGCTGAACTTGTGATTCCGTGAAAGGCCATTCGGTTCAGAGCATTGTGGTGTTTTTTGTCGTGATGTTTGTGCTCTAAAGAGCACTCGCAAAACCCAGCCTAATTGAGTGTTCGCGTGATTCCGACGTTCAGTCATCGTAGTTTGTCTGCAGCAATCCACGCACTTCGGCGCCAAAGGCGATACAAAAGGCCACTGCTGAGATGAGGCCCGGCACCAGCCACACGACGATTCCCGAGACAAGAATGACCCATTCGAGGGCGTAGGAAGTGTCTTCGTCGAGTGGAGTGTCTTGAAGTGCGATGAAGGCGATAGCAGACCAGAAGGTCACTTCGAAGCAGTCGAGAATCAGGTCGACTTTGGAGTGTATCCATCTGAACAAAGCTTCGGCGCATTGGCGGAATAGCTGGTATAGGTAGTAGATGGTGATGATGGATGTCGCGGCCGTTTCGAGTCGTTAGCTTGGCGTTTCGAACTTTGGATGGGTGAAACTCCTTACATTTGCAGCTGCCAAAGCCATGCTGCCAAGGGTAGCCCCTTGGTCAGCGACATCGCGCCAGTCTGGGCGAACCAGGCTCAGGGTGATGAGCGCCAGGGATTTCCTAGTCTCCATGACGTGCGTCGGAAGCTTGAGTCTCGAATGTGATGATGGGGAAGAGCCTAGTGTAGACCCCTCGTGGCAGTATTATTGGTGTTGCGACGAGTATGTTGTTGCAGTCAAATGGATGGTTGATGTGCCAGCGTTGACAATGCCGCTAGACATGAGCGTCTTGGGGTTCGTATCGGTGAACAATAGAACAGGTCGATGCGTTCACTGAAACCCGCGAACAGGACAAAGTGTTCGGGTGTTCAAGTTCAGTGTTCCGTCGTAGGGCTGTGCTTTGGCGATCTGCTCGGTCTCGCTTCCAGCTGCCCCAGTCCCTTTGTTGATTCTGTCACTTGAGGTAGGTATGTTGTTTTGTTTTTGGTTTGTTTGCATTTATTGCACTTACAGGCAAGGACTAAAGCAAATCGTAATGAGTCAATACCTATGAGTATGTAAGTTACCTGTAACTGCGGTAACTGAAGTCAATAGGCGGGTTGTGCCGTATGCCTCACAACATGAAGCTTTGACGACTTAACATAACCGTTCGAAGCGTGAGGTGACAAGCAGCGACAGTAGGGAAACAGTAATTTAAACAATGGGTTGGTCGGGGCATAATGACGTCTAGCCGCCGTATTACAAGAGAGTAGAGATATTGAAAAACTGCCTTTTTTGGCCGACTCCCGGCAACAGTGAGATGGCCTCTAGCCGTTGAGGGCCGAACCAGGACTTTACAGGTGGTTCCTATTCTAATCTGTTCGTAGATCGGCCATATTTACTTTGTAGACGTGTAAACAATCCATGCCCCTAAACAGCCCTATTTGTGTCTCTGGAGCTTCTAATCTTGAACGTCTCGCTTTCGTTCTCGGTACCGGTTCCGGTTTCGACTATCCGACATGGCCATGAATTTTGGTTGGAATGACGTCAAATTTCTTGACTATCTGCCTTCTTTGCGTCCCTCCATTGCTGCCCTCTCAGCATCACCAACCACAGAAGGGGACTCAGAGCTGCCCATACACCCGCTATTAGCACAGAGGTCCAGCCCAGCCCCAGCCGATTGATCATGGGGTTCGCAATCGCCGCAGCTCCTGCTCCCACGAGACACCGAGAAAGATTGCTCGCTGCCACGGCGGTGGCCGTTGAACCAACGTGCAAGTCTACGACGAGCGTGTTGAGATTGTTCAGAGAAGCCGAGAAGACGACGGCGCAAAAGAACAGCGAGACCTCGATGCCGGCAAGAGACAAATTCTGATCCATGATCCAGCCATAGACCATGACCAAGGCGCAGGAAAGATAGACACACGGCAACGAGATTTCCACCCTCATCCTCTCGATCGGCAGGACGTTGAGATCCTGCTGGCGGTTCTTGACGATTTCGATGCCCTTCTTTTTCGCATGGCGTCGGAAATTCCGGTCCATGAGGTAGCCGCCGGTATATCTGTAAGAAATACTCCCAACGCCGATGGGCAGGTAGCACAACCCGACGATGACGGACGAATACCCGAACCGGGCGACCAGTTGAGTCGAAAGCGTGGTGAGAACAAGGTAGTACCCGCCGTACATGAGGGAGCTGAAGCCCAGAATGATGCCGGTTTCCTTCTCGGCGAGGATCTTGAGAGTCGCAAAGGGGTTGGGGCGTCGCCTCTTGGGCGTTTCTGGTTCAGACTGGACTTTTCCTTGGCGACGCTGCTTCAGATAGCCAACAAGTGACATGTTCCACCATGGCGGGGGGATGCTCCCGTTGCCAACCACTGCTCTGCACGTCTCCGGGAGGAAGACAAAGACAATGAGGAATAAGGCTCCGGAGAGGATAGTCAGGAACCAGAAAATAGATCGCCATCCGAGGTACTCGTCCAGAAGACCGCCAACAACGGGCCCCAGAGCCGGCCCAAGAGTCACGCCCATGCCGGCGTAGCCAAGGTACTTTCCTCGTTCAGCCCTAGTGACCATGTCTGCGGCCGTCGCACTGCCCAGAGCAATGGTGGCACTGCTCCCGCAGCTCTGGAGACAGCGTAGGACGAGCAAGGCAGCGTAGCTATCTTGCAGGGCGAGGCCGATGTTGGCGGCGAGGTAGATGATGCAGCAGATCATGTATGCTGGTCGACGTCCGTAGGTATCGGAGAAGTTGCCGATGAACGAGGGTGCGATACCCTGGAAGATCTGGAATGGTCAGGATCTGATAGAGGGATTGTGAGGTTGAACTTACGAGATAGGTTGTGACTGTCAAGTTGACCAGCGAGATGGACACGTCGAGGTCGTCGGCGATGGATGTGAGGGCAGGAAAGTATATCGAGGTCGAAAATGGTGATATGATGGCAAGGAAGGAAACGAGAACGATGGTGCCGGCTTTTTCATGGTGCGAGAAGATGGTATAAGGAGGGGCATCGTCGAGTTGATGGCTCGCCTCGACGTCTCCCTGCTTGGTAGTGTTTGCCGGGTTTTCGATAGGGGGTGTTTTCTTCTCTGGTTCAGAGCCACTTGAGACTATCACTCCAGTCGGGTTGAGTGATGGCGTACTTGTCTCTAGACTCCCGACTGGTTTCTGTTCATCTTTCTTTGCTGTTGACATTGCTAATAGCAATGAGGGTCACTGTTGTGTGAGTTCTTGGCTACTCGTACACGTAGTTGCCGAGATAAGTCGTCCAGGAGCAACGAGATGTGAGGATAGATAAACAATTCTAGAAGAGAACAAACCGATATGAATATTCGTAAATCGGACATAATAAAGTAAAGAATCTCATCACAGCATCGAATAAGGAGAACAGGATCTGCTCAGTCAGCCCATGTTTGCCGACTCGGTGCCGATGAGGACCACATTTAATGCACCCTCACGACTTTTCCACCGCATCTCAATTCCCTCTTTATCACCCCCATCAATGGATACATGACGAAGGAAATAATGCCTAAATCCGAATATTTAAACATTAAATCCGGTCGTATCGGCAATGCGGCACTGATTGAGATGCGTTGAGGGGTTGAGAGTGGACATGTCTGCTCTATAAAAGTTTGACGTTTATTCTTCGGCCACAAGAGAATTTTGGCGAAGAATCCACCTCACCACAACAATTCACAATAATCTCGAGGCCATGGCTAGCGAAGCGTGCTGTGAGATTGCTCCCGTCTCGGCGCAGTATGGGAACAAGGGCCGATGGGAAACAATCGCTGGCGTAAAAACATGTCCGTTGCGGCGTTGCTTCATACTGATGTTGACATCGAATAAGCTGACAATGAACGTGCAGATATTGTTGGCCTCGAAAAGGCCGGAAAAGCCATCATCGACATCTATGATGTCTTTGGTGTCGTGTCTCAAACGGTCCAAGGCGCTGACCGTCTTGCCGCCTCGACTTCGTCGTTGGTCTTTCTTCCTGATCTCTTCCATGGCAAGCCGCTGGAACAGTCATTGGTGCCAACGGACACCGAAGAGAAGAAGGAGAAAGTCACAGCCTTTGTTGTTGGGCCCGCCAACTTCACTACGAACCTCAACAAGGTGATCGAGATTCGGCAAGAAATCGGACAAAGATGGCCGGCTGTGGAAGACCACGTCGGGATTTTCGGGTTGTGTTGGGGGGTATGTTCAACGTTGCAACGAAGAATAATCGACCTCCGACTAAATATCGTGGCAGGGCAAAATCGCCATCCAGGCTTGTGGCAGCGACAACCAAGGTCGAGGGCGACATTTCACTGTTAGCGGGACAGCTCATCCGGGGTAAGTCATCAATTTCGATCCCCTCATCATCATGTCAAGATACAGCTTCGAACTCGTAATTGGTTAACACTCTGAGTAGTCGGTTAGATGTTCAAGATGCCGAGGCTACCAATGTCCCCCATATCCTGCTTGCTTCTCCAGGGGAGCCCGAGGATATCGTGGCCCAGATCAAGGAAGTTTTTGTCCGCCCTGGCAAGATTGGGGAAGTGACAACATACGCGACCATGTTTCACGGATGGATGGGCGCGCGTGCGAATCTCGAGGACCCGATTAACTTGCAGGAATATGAGCGAGGGTATAGACAGGTTGCCGACTTTTTCTGTGAGCATTTATAGGCAAGCCTTCATCACAGTAGAAGGTGCGATGGGCTAGGTTTACTGCCTTAAGAAATATGCATCCATATTTGATGGCAATCTTTTTAGTGGCGTGTTCAATCACATAAGGTGTCAGTCGGCTTTTGTCATCACTGTCGGATTCTGAACGTGGTCGGGTTTTGAAGCGTCTCAGAACCCGAGCTGCCGTAGGGTACTATTAACGTCGCCACGGTGAGACGCATATATGTGAGCTACATGACAGACGTCCAATTTAGAAGGATTGATCACAATTGAGCATCTTTTATCACCCAAAATAACCCATATTTCTACCGACTCCTACAAACAATGCATGCCTCCCAGCACCCCCAACCCACAGCCAACCCCGAGTCATCACGAAGCGTCGCAACAAAGACGAAGCCCTCAAGCGAACCCGACAGAGATCTCGAAGCCTCCAATCCGACCGAACAAACAACAGAACCACCCAAAGATCCGAATCTCGTCACATGGGATACCCCAAACGACCTCGAAAACCCCAAGAACTGGGCGACCAAGGACAAATGGACTCTCACCGTCGCCGTTTCCCTCTTCACATTTATATCGCCAATATCGTCCTCCATGGTCGCCCCGGCTCTCCAACAGCTCGGAGATGACCTGGGGATGACCAAAGACATCGAGGTCGAAATGGCCATGTCCATCTTCATCCTCGGCTACGCACTGGGACCCCTCTTCTTCGGTCCCGGCTCCGAGATATTCGGTCGTTCCCGAGTCTTGCAACTCAGCAACCTATTTTATTTGGCGTGGAATCTCGGGTGCGGCTTTGCTCGGAACAGGGCCGAGTTTTTCGTGTTTCGATTTCTCGCCGGGATTGGGGGAAGTGCACCTTTGTCTGTTGCGGGAGGAGCTCTGAGGTACGACTGATGGCTGGGGTATTCTCAATGAACATGTGATACACAACCACTAACTCACATAGTGACATCTGGCCAGCAGAGGAACGAGGAAAGGCTGTGGGTGTATACAGCCTCGCACCTTTGTTGGGACCCGTAGTCGGGCCTATCGCCGGAGGCTTCATTGCCGAGCGCTCAACATGGCGATGGGTCTTTTGGTCAACGAGCATCGTGGCTGGTCTTATTCAAGTCACGGGTCTCTTCTGGCTCCGAGAAACATATGCCCCCGTCCTCTTGGGGAGGAAACGAGACCGGCTTGTCAAGGAGACGGGAAATCTTGAACTCTATATCGACGAGGAATCCGACAAACGACTGCTCAGCTCTCTTGGCCACGCCATCGTGCGGCCATCTCGCATGCTCCTGACACAACCAATCGTGCAGGTTATTGCTCTTTACATGGCATACATCTTTGGGCTGACATATCTCATTACCGTGTCGTATCCGACCGTGTGGACCGAAGTTTACCACGAGAGTTCAGGCATAGGAGGTCTCAACTTCATCTCCCTTGGTCTCGGCTCTATCCTCGGGATCGTGGTCGCCATGTGTTTCGTCGATCGAATCTATCGTCGCCTCAAGAAGCAGAATGACCATGTCGGACTCCCCGAATTCCGCGTCCCTGCAATGTTTGTCGGCTCGATCCTCATCCCCATCGGCATCTTCTGGTACGGCTGGAGCGCCGAGGGTCGCGCCCACTGGATCATGCCAAACATTGGCGTGGCACTTTTGGCTGCCGGCACAATCGTGTGCTTGCAAGGGATGCAAGGGTACATTATCGATACCTACAGCCGCTTCTCTGCTAGTGGACTCGCCGCGGCTGTTGTTCTTCGCAGCCTGGCTGGGTTCGGGTTCCCGCTCTTTGCTCCGTACTAGAACAAAGACTTGGGGTATGGTTGGGGTTCGAGTGTCTTGGGTTTTCTGAGTATCTTCATTGGAATCCCTGCTCCTATTATCTTTTGGTATTTTGGAGCACGTCTTCGGGCCGTCTCGAAGTATGCCATTGGCTGAGGTTATTATTTGCTTCAAGTTGATCTCGTGGCGCCATATAGAACCATTCCCCTCGCTCTCTGCAATTCCACTTCACCCATTCATGTAGCTAATCGAAGAAGGATTGTTATTATTCAAACCTTTACAAGTTGATCATCTGTGACCAATCACAAGACTAGATAGCTTCTGCGACTTGCCCCGGACGTCCATCTATTTCGAGGACAATCCACTACAGGTCATCCCAAGATTCCAAATCCTCAGGGTCTTGCACATAGAAATCCTCTTCCACATCCTCATCACTCCCATCCTCCGTGCTCCCTTCGTCGAGAGTCTTCTTGGCGATGTTGGTCCAGAAGTTGCAGGGCGCCTTCTTGTTCTGCTCATCAAAGCCCAACGACATAAAGCCAAGAGCACCCACTGTCATGACCCTCGACAGCCTCTCACCGCCCTTGGCGACGGACCATTTCGTCTTTGGGCCCAGGAGGTTGGGGTCTCCAGACATGGCAAATGCGGCCAGGTACTTCTGGTAATCCTTCCGGACCACCCGCTCCAGCTGGCCTGCATAGAGACGGGCCATTCTCTCTCGGTCGTCGACGTTTTTAATCTTGCTTAGAAGCTTCATAAGCATGTCGAAAGATTCGTCCTCGCTGCTGGAGAAGAGCGGGATCAAGTCTGCGCCGTGGAACGCCAATCCGTTGACGGGAAAGAGGTATGTCATCATGTACGACTTCTCCGAGTAGGCTTCGAAAAGGTCACGCGTGTTGCATGTGAACGAGGCGTCCCGGATGATGGTCCCAATGCACTGCTTGAACCTTCCCTTGGAGCAGTACTTCTGTTCGATTTCTTCTCTTTGGGCCTGGCGAGAGTCTCCGGGGAGAAACTCGTTCATGAACTCGTCGAAACTGTGCTTGTCAAACACTCGTGGCATAAACTGGTCCGCTTCGTTGCCGGTGTGAGAGATGATGGCCGAGTCGATCTTCTTGGAGTACTTTCCTAACGAATTCTTTAGTCATGCCTTCATCCATGCTCGAAGCCTCGTGCTTACCTTGGGAGAATGCCACCGTAGGAATCGTCTTAATCCACTTGCCGTCCACGGCTGGGCCGACAGGGAAGAGGCCAGTCTGTCGCACAGCTTCGAAAAGCTCCTGGTTCGCATCTGCCAGAACCTCAATGGGGGCTTCTCTCAGACAAGTGATGTTGTACTTGGCATCGCAGCCGGCGTACTGGGAAAACTTCTGGTACATCCTGTCCAGTCGACCATCGGCCGAGTTGTTCCAGGACCACTCAAAGGCCGGGCTCTGCGCGACGAATGTGTTGAACGGCGGGTCGCGAGCTCCGTCTTCTCGGATGAGATGATGAAGAATCGATCCAGCACCCGCAGACTCACCCCAGGCGCTCACTTGGTCCTTGTCGCCCTGGACCTGACTGACATACTTCTGCACCCACTCGAAAAGCAACGCTTGATCGTACAAGCCAGCATTGGGCTGTCCGGCTTCCTCCATGTAGTGACCGGCCAACCAACCAAAGGCGCCGACGCGATAGTTTCCGGCGATGAAGATGGTCGAATAGTCGGAGGCGTTGAGAACCGACTGACCCGTGTAGAGTGCGCCGCCTTGGTCCTTGCTGCCAAACGCATACGCGCCGCCATACAGCCAAACAATCACAGGAAGCTGTGGCGCTCCTGGCATAAAGGCCTTGGCGGGGGCGTAAATGTCCAGGAAGAGACAGTCTTCGGTGCCCAGCTTGTGAGGGTTAACGGGTTCGACGATGGGGCTCTCGCCGCCAGGACTGCGGTCCAGCTTCGTGATGTCGATCTGGATGCACCTTGTATCTCTGTCGATGACTTGCAACGAGTCGTCTTCTTCTTTTGGGAACGATGGTGCTCCGAACCGTTCGGGCTGCGCGCCAAACCGGACATTCTTGAAGAGATAAATCTGGCAATCTGTGAGCTCAATGCAACGAACAGGCTCATTCTGGGCTCACCTGGTCGTCGTGCTCGTAGACTTCAGCTTCCCACTTGCCCCAGGGCAACTCCAACACAGGCAGGTCTTGTGCGGCGACGCAAGCCAGTTGGGCCAAGACGGACAGGGCCAGGGTCTTCATGGTGAAGATGAATTGCTCTCTGATGTTACAATGGATGCGGTCAATGACTGAAAGAAAACACAGCCGCTTGAAGATGGGACTGGGTCTGGGGATAGTCTAGGCGGCCCGTTCTTATACCCAACCTCTAGTAAGTGATGGGCATGGCGCCTCAGCTTGAATACTATATGATTCGGATATTTTGCCAAATGCACTGCAATGTGGAGAGCTAAAGGAACGACAGAATGAATTGGTTCAACACGCTTTTGGTAATGACCAGCTATTGGCACGATTCAATCGAAGGGAAACCGAGGAGACGCGGGCGTACGTCTCATCTTGGTTTACTTCATTACGGATTGACGATCGAGACTTCTTGCGCTAGACATATGCAGAGAGTTGGACCTGATCGATTGGCCAGTTGCTTCGCTGCGGCACGGAGAGAGAGGACGATCGGCGACCGGGGAGAGACATGACGACGCAAAGTTTGGGGATGCCCGCATATGTGGGTTGTGATGTATGTGAATCTTTGAATGGGTATGTACAGATGGACATGTTGACTTTCCCTTTGTTTGTTATTCTGCTGGGCGTTAGAGGCTCTCGGAGCAGCGAACGATCGAGCACGGTTGATCTACACCTAAGGAGAGAGACTGGATCTCTGCTTAAGCCACAATACTGGTGGCTTTCTATTATCTTGATAAATCCTAATGAAAATATTGCTGCTGGTGTCGCCTCGCTGGCGCAGATTGATACGAAATGTTACATGAAGGATGGGAATGTCTATGTTACTCCCTTTGTCCCTTCAACCCCTTCGATGTTAGCACATACCGAATCGCGGGGGCAATACCGGCTCACCCCGTCACAGCTACCGCCTGCATTTCTATTCCCATTCCGGAGAACATAATGTGCCGGACACGTGAGCTATCACACATACCTATCACCTAAGAACCGTGATGAACATTCCAACGGCCCGTGTGTTGCCCGCAAATTGTGACGTCGATGGCACGCTCAAGCCGTCTTCGTGGGGTAGCTTCTTAGGTGAAACATCCGTAGCGAAATTGCTCCCCGCGTATTGAGTAGAGAGGAATGATTGCCATGGCTGAGGGGGTTGGGCCCTCGGGATTCCGGATTTGGTGAACTACAGAGATATTTCCAAGTGAGTCCATGTGATCGCAGGGAAAGCTTAGCAGCTTCTTCTGAGTGAACGGTGGAAACTTAATATGCCTCAATCTGGTGTGGGCTGTTGTTAGGACGCATGTCTCCCTTATCTTGCGCATATCGTGGATGGAGACGGAATATCCCTTACAAAGTTAAGAAGGAACCAAAGGTAATACCCTCACCCGGTCCCGCGTCATGCCAGAGGATCGTAGACCGCAATTTGAGTGTGGCTAAATCTTGACGTCTGCAAACGGTTGCACTATCACTCCCGCGGCTTTCGACTACAGTCTTCACCATTACCACCGTCTCTACCTGCCGCTCGTGGTCCGCCTCTATTATATCTAGCTAAAGGCACTGCTCCTGCTAGACACGCTGTGGTTTCTCCGGCCGCCGTGCGAGGGCGACGATTGCCGAGCCGGCACACTTGCTGCCATCCCAGCTGCAGAGGTCCTCGGCGATGCTTCTCCCAGGCCTCTATGACAGCGAAGCTGCGTCTTTGCGGCGCAGGTAGTCGAATCATGCATGAAAAGCCTTCTGGAGGTTCGGCTGTCGACTTCCTGTTTCGGCGTGGGAGAAGAGGACATTTCACTGCATATCCCCTTGCAGCCGACAGTCCCGTCGAGAGGCGTGGGAGCGCCTGGCGTTGTTCGAGCAATGCCGGTAACGAGAGGTACCTGCAGCATTCTTAAAAGGCAGAATTGACAAGATTGGAAGAGGTGGCTCTTCTTTGCTCCTGCAGGGTAGTAACCGAGGCAAGGGGGTGCCCGGAAATGCCATACTTGGTCGAGCTCGCGGACAAGAGTCATCAATGTTCGGAAGTATCGCATTGTGGTTGGATCAGACCCGCCAGCGGCAGTCTTGAAGGTGTTGATGTGCTTCCACTCGGCCCAAACCCGAGTGCGATAGCCGGAACCGAGATGATACCATGTGGAAGCACGACAAGTTCCAGTGTCGTCAGCTCCGTCGCCTGCTGTCTCCGTTCGTTCCTGGTGCATTTAATTGCCGACAACACGGGGCAATCACCTGATTTACCAAAAGGCGTGATCATCTTGGACGTCTTAGGACTTGTAACTTGTAAGAGCCTGTTCGTGAATGGCCGTCTAGTGTTCCCCAGCGTCCTGCGCGCGACAGCGGCCCAGTCGTTCCAAGGTAAGGGCGCCCACTCGGAGTCGAAGCCCTTGGGAAGCCACCTGGTGATGAGTTCTAAGCGCAAGTCTCATGCCCACTTCAACTTGTCTATTCTCTGATCTCGCAAGACAATGACGCTTGCTAGACTCGGCAGCTGCGACCGTTGGCGTACAAATGGTCTCAGCTGCGCTGTGGTAGTGGAAATTCGGCAGTTACCAACGACGAAGTGCATAGCCTTATAAAGCACGATGTGTGCAAGCCACACCAGCAGCACCACCTACTGAGAGGCAATGGGCAGCCGCGAATCAGAGGTGCTGATGGCGACTTCAGCTGCTCCGAGGTGCTGAGTGCCGTCATGTCAAAGGCGGCCACCGTGCAACGAGCCTCTGGCAACTAGCGAGGGAGTGGTGGCGTGGCATGGCTGTTGCGGCATTGGATGCAGGGGCTTCCGTTAAGTCAGCTATGAGAGCACGCGGCAGACGGCTCAGCTGCGGATATCGGGCTCAATCGGAGAAGCCGAGGTGTCCTCCAGATACATAGGAAGTTGGGATTGTCCGCGAAAAAGCCAAGTCCTCCCATGCCATGTAAGTGCCCCAACACGATCTATTCAGCCCCAATACGAATTTAAGGCCTCGGTGGAATGGGCGGTAGGCGTGAAATGCATGCCAGCACGGGACAGGGCTGGCCCTCGTTGGGTGCGAATGCCCAGGACTCGGAGTGTGTCACTCCTGACGTTGAGCACCAAGTAACCCAAGGTCACGAGTCACCCACTCCCAGCCATCAAGAGCATCGGCGATGTTTCCCCAAATGAGAAGATCAAAGGGCTGGGCAATCGAACGTCGGAAAAGGACATGGAAGCCCCAATGCCTGGCGCAAGGCACAAAAGCCACACAGAACGGGCGCCCACAAGGTCATTCAGGGCATACGAAAATAGGCTCATTCACATGATAATATTGTCTACCTAGTGGTATTAATGCAGGCGTACCAAAATATCAACACCACTCCGCTTATTCGAATAATTTCTTGTCTGTGCCAAGAAGCTATTGAATCATCGGAAGGAGCACGATAATCTTAATTGAAATTCACGCACGCAATCGTGCCTTCTACTCACTCGCTCCTTGCGTATCCAGCAGCTCTTGGCGTCAATATACCAACCATTAGCCCTGTCATGTCTTTCAATAATCTTATTAGTGGGACAAAAGTGACTGAGTAGAGCCGCAATGTCTCACAATAGCATTTCCCCATGGCCTGACATTGGGCAAGCCTAATGAATATGTACCGACATCGCCAAATGGCAACAGCGATATTGACGTCAGCCCAGGCTTGGGTCGACATCCGGGCATCCCTTGGCTGTCCAGTCAGGATGGCCGAGTTGCCCTTCTGTATTCGACTTTTCCGATGCCGGGAATCTTTTGTCGTTGTTTAATTTCGTGTTCCTCAGCGTCCGCAACTCAATATCTCAACTCGGGCTCTTCCTGGGGTCGATTTTGCCATGTTGAAAAAGGGCAACTACTACCGCCGCCTGGTCCTTACCAGCCTCTTTATACTTCTTTCCTTGGTGTTCCTTAAAGCCAACTACGTCTTTGGGAATAAGGTAAGGCGCCCTCCTTGTTGGACTGGCCTCTTGGGCTTGGGTCTTGAACTGACCACAACACTGCGTGTTGGTACATAGGAGCCGAAGAATGAGTTCTTGGACGATCTCGGGGTCCCTCCCCAAGCAACCAAGACGTCTCAACTGCATTACTTGATGATCGCGACGTCCTCGAACCCCCTATTCTGCGCCATGGTTACGTCTGTCCTGGTCAACCGGTATCCCGTGCCGTACGTACTCGGATGGAACGGTGAAGACAAGTACAGCGTAAAGGGGTCCAACGGCAACATCGCCAAGCTGCACATCACGAAGAGATACCTCGACACACTCCCACAAGGCGGCGACGACGACGATCTGGTTGTTTTCGGTGACGGCTACGACGTAATGGCCCAGCTCCCCGTCGAAGTCCTCATCGAGCGCTACTTCCAGATGACCACCGAGGCCGACTCCCGGCTTGCGGACCGTCTCGGCGTCCGCATCAAGGAGGCTCACGCGATGGGCCTGCGGAATACCATCTTCTGGGGCGCCGACAAGATGTGCCACCCACCAATGCACACGGAGCCGCAGTGCAGCGACGTCCCGTTCTCGCACCTCGCGCGAAACCGGTTCGGCCCCAAGTCGGAGGGGGGAGACTTGGTCTATAACGACGGAAGATGGCTCAACGCGGGCTACGTGTTTGGGCGGTTGGGCGACCTGTGCAAGTTCATCGACGCGGGCTTGGCCGAGGTGGAGGAGTCCTACGATGCCGAGTTGAAGTACAGGAACTCGGATCAAAGGTATCTGGCCAAGGTCTTTGCGCGCCAGGAAACTGCTCGCGCAGCCCTGATCAAGGACGGGAACATGACTATAAGGGAGGCCGAGTTCCACGTGACGCTCGATTACGAGTCTTCCTTGGTTCAAACTGGATGCTACAACCACGAGTGGATGCGCAAGCTGAACTACAATAACTCGGACAACACTGCCGGCATGCCCGAGGACTTGGTCAACCAGAATGGATATCTCAGCTCGGATCCAGTCCAGATGCCGGCCAACGTGTACCAGTCTTTTGTCCGAACCTTCAACTCACTGCCTAAAGGGCAGGGCTTCAACTCGGCTCGCGACTGGATCAGGAGCCTGAACCTTGACACAAATGTTATCTCCAGGCACATCTTCGGCTTCTACCACGCCACCTGCAGCAAAAAGGACCTCCTCGACGACTTCAAGTCGTACTGGTTCCACCCCTTCATCGAGCCTCTGCTCAACGCGTCGTTCCACGCGGTCCAGGCGGGCCAGCCCATCACCGAAAAGCTCATCGACGGGCGTAGGTGGGAGTACAAGATGTCCCATCTCAATGCAGGAGTATCGGGGAGCTCGCTCGGCGGTGTCTTTACTGATTCTCAGAACCAGTTGTATGTGTCTTTCGAAAGTCTTTGTTCTAATCACTCAGGCATATTTGACTTTAAAATTGAGGTATCCAAGTCATGAGCTTATATGTATTTCGTACCTGAGACAGGGGTCAAGAAAACGATTTCGTTCCAAGGGGGTAAGAAATTAAAGGTTGGCTGTCCATTGTGCAAAATCACATTACGTATTAGATACCTGTATTAATAGAACTATAAACCTAGATGTGTGTTAGGAGCTCTTTAATGGGCGGACGACTTCTCAAACACCCATATGTTCTTGCATAAACCTCATATATATCTCAGCTCAAGTGCAACTCTACATCCCAACTCAAGCCGTAAGAATCGCTCAAGTTGTAAAACTTCCACCTTGCATTTTGTTTATCGAACCAGCTACCCCTCTTCAAAGCTGGCTCGTATAGCTCGTAGCATAGCACATCAGCGTTGGATACCTCCCAGCGTCCGTCGACCAATTCCTTCTCGAGCCTCGGATCGCGAAACCATATTGCCTCTGCGTCCTCGGTGCTTACGTCGAAGCGGAACTTGATTGCGTCAAGGCGCCTCAACACATGCGCGCACAAGTCGCAGAGCCTTTCCCACTCCGATATCGATAGTCGAATGGTCAGAGTGAGGAACCTAAGGGCTGGAAATAAATCTCTCTGCCGGCCCAGAATAAGTGCGCTTTCGCTCTGTGCCGGATCGCTGGTGACGGCCATTTCAAGACGCGAAATGTACATCATATGCTGTTCGGCAAGCGGCCAGGAATTCGCCACCTGCCATAGGCCATAGCTCGGTCTTCCTACACACCAAGCGGTCCAAAAGACATTTTCCCTATAGAGAATCGGGATCCCCTCGTCACGGCAACGTTTGGAGCACTCCAGTATTGCTGGGAAAAGCCCGTGGCGTACATAAGGGTACCCGGCATGAATAGACCTGTAGTATTGGCGGTAAAGGACAAGCCGGCGTGTGGCTACGCAAATGCGGTAGCTGACAGAAACGCCGGATAGGAGGTAGCGGTAGATTTGTATGCGAATGTCGTACGGTAGTCGGAAGAAGGATGTGAGCGTTCGGTCCGTGGTTGACCAAAAGGGCGTGTGAGTTATTCGCCTGACGGCATTTGGTGCAGCGGTCCGAGGAGGCGGTGGTCGGGGAGGGAGGGTAAAGCCGAAGCGTGGCGAAAAGATGATGTGAGCTTGGTAGAGCTGTTCTCTTGGCCCTGGCTTATTGAAGCAGGCTGCGTGGCTGGCATCGTTGGGCTCCATGATGCTATTCCGTAGATGGGAAGAGTGATAAAAAGAGAGTTGGTGAAGCAACATGATCTCAGCAGTTGCCACTTGGCAGGTTTTATGCACCACGTTCGGATACAGGGAGCCTTACAGGGATCTTGCAAGTCTATCTCTCAACTGTCCATCTGACCTAGAGGAGAGCCAATCAGCAAATCTTGACCACGCGCAAGCCCCCTCCCTTTAGGGCGTATTTGTCTTGTCTGCGAATACTTTGTTTGGAGAGATGAAAGTAGTCAGCTTAAGCCAAATCAACCGCCTCAGCACCTCAAGACGCCCAAAGATGAATAGGACTGCCGCGCCCTGCCAAGTTGACCAACGGGGAGGCCGCCAAAAAGGATCGAAGCCCCCTGCCATTGCCATTCAATGGATCAATTAAGAGGTCGTTGCCAAACTTCCCAGCCTCAAACGAGCACCCTTTGCCTCGTCTCATTAACTCCTTAGCGGTGGAATTCTAGGGATGCCGAACCTCTTCCCACAACTGCGACACGACTTGCAAGGAACAAGTTAAGCAAAATACGTAACTAGGCT
Source organism: Thelonectria blattea (assembly GCA_024115155.1). Taxonomy (NCBI): domain Eukaryota; kingdom Fungi; phylum Ascomycota; class Sordariomycetes; order Hypocreales; family Nectriaceae; genus Thelonectria; species Thelonectria blattea. The sequence continues at coordinate 75,614 of JAMQMW010000103.1, forward strand.
AGAATATCACACATTTGAAGAGTAACAAACTGAACCGATAAATATTCCAAAGCCATCATGACAAGGAAACTCGACAGAACTCACTCCTTCGCTCCGGTTCGCGCACTCAAGACAGGAACCGGTCACTTTAGCTTCATATTCAGTGAGACAGTCACTGAGCAGTGAGCACCCTTGGCCCAAGACTGACACGCGATCTATACCGTTATCTACCTTACTCACCGGGAATCGTAGAGCTGGCGAGGAGGAAAGCTGAGGGTGCATTTTAGTTTCTTACTCACTGCTGCCTTCCACTTATTCTATTGCCTTCACTCCGTTTTGGACTGACCAGTGACAGTCGTTTCTGCTAAGACCTTCACTCCCCAGTTTGTGAAACACCAGTGGGAAGTACCCGGCGAATAGATAAGACACTCTTTTGCTCAATCAAGAGGCTCATTTAAGTAAAAATATTCGAGTGAGATACTTATTCATAAAGAATAACCTTTTGCCATCTCTCTGTGTGCATCATTACATGGCGAGCCTTTTCATGGTTGACTCACGCCGTATTATGCACCCAGTAAGTCTGTCTGCTTCTTTGTGATTCTTTTTCATTCCACCTGCCTCGTACTCAGAGCGGTCACAATGTTAGCAACTGTCTGGGAACGCCTCTATTGTCCCAGGATGCAGCTAATGGAAGTGACACGTGTTCAGGCGTGTATTTATGTTTTAGTGTTTCCGTTAAACAAGGTTCCGGGGAACAAGCAGTTATCCCATTGGCAGGGAATCTAAAGAAGAGCGGTGTGCCCGAGTAATATCTACTAGGTGGGGAAAAGTTTGAGAATGGCAACAAGTGAGGGTTGCTGAAATGTTAGAATGGCTAGTGTTAGCTACGTCTGTGTTCAAAGTTAAGATATAACGCTCGGGTTGGACGCTGGTGTTATTGTTCTCGAGCGCATTAGAGTGGCCTGGATAGTCTACGATGTTCAGAACAACGGAGATAAGTTTAGTCTGATGAATATCTTGTCATAAGGATATTCACCAGAATATTTTGTCATAGGTATAGGTGTTCACCAGAACATCTCTTAATAAATATAATTACTAGAACACCATATCTCTTTCCATATTTAATCACCACATCTCGTCTATAGCCCTACCTGTGAACTTATTCCTCTATTTAACTCGCACTCTCTCACTCGCAAGCATCGCACACTGCATGTACCTCAACACCACTTACCTCAAGAGTCAAGACCAACACCCTCAGACACCCAAAATCATGTCTAATACCCAAGGAACTCGTTCCTAAACGTTCGGTGCGATCAACCCTGATACTAACCCGACGATGCCCCCAACGGCCAGCGTCGGAACGGCCCAAAACCAAATGCGTGCTCCCATGCATTTGCAAGGCCGACAGCGCCAAGCCAACTTATCCCAGGCCTCTGGGTATGCTTTCGGCTCCTACCCTGGTAGCCACGTACCTAATGAGACCCAACGGCGCCAAGCCAACGTGTCTCAAGCCTCTGGGTTTGCTTTCGGCTCTTCCCTTGGTAGTCATGCAACTAATGCGAACCAACGGCGACGCGCTAGACGTAACCAAAGAGAAGCGCCACCAGCGAATCCGGCACCAGAAGAGCCAGCGACGAATCCGGTCCAACGAGAGCTGGCACTGGCAGATCCAGGCAACTTGCGGCTGATGCTCATCTGCCTTATCCTATACCTTGTCCGTGACATCGTTTGGGCACTGCTTCGTTGAATACCGGCCCAGCAACAATCTTGCCAGCCTTTCCCGATTTTCCGGGGCAAACGACTTAGCCGTCATATAGTTTGACATGCTCCGGCACGACGGTGGAAAATTCGAAAAGCGAGAAAAGGCTTATGGCTCTCTGGAGAAGCTGAGGTCTCTCTGGAGGCTGCATACGAATTCGGAAAATCCTGACCACGCCAGAGTATTGGGAGGTCAACATAGTGCGCGAGGAACTGATTCAGTACTCAGGATAATTCACGCAAGGTGGTGGAGTGTGGCCTGTCAGAATAGATGAATAATACAACTACATTACACAAGATTACCTCACTATCAAGCCAAATAGCTCTTTATCTAGATCCCACAAGTGACCACATTGTCTCGGCGGTTCTCGACGCAAGGGAATGGTACTTTCAAAAGGATGCCGAGCACGAGCTCCCCAGGTCTGTATCCTCCTACTACCTATCCAGCATAGATACCATGGCTTGAACATCTGCCTTGATGGTCGGGGGGTGCGGCGGAGCTGGGATATGGAACTCTTGCAGTTGTCGAGCATGGTTAGCATGTGTTCTATGCCTTGTCACCAGGCCTGTTCGTTGGTCATGAGCATGATAACCCCAGACACTAATTCTAGCAAGGAACAGAAGTAGCACCTTAACCAAGTTTTTCATGAGACTCGAGATCAATATTGGGAGATCTGGCTCTTGTTGCAGGCGCTCCTCCTTGACAGATGGATCGATTGTCTCTTTTTATTCCCTATTCCATGGCTCGCGACTCGTCAGATAGCTAGCATCTACTGGATTGAGATTCCATGCGTCTTGCCTTGCCTCTGATAATTATCATCTCGGTTTCTCAGTCGATCGAATTCGATATTGAATGAGTTCATTGGTTGATTTCTCTTTGCTTCCTCCACGTATGTATGGTTCATACTTTCGCCCATGATACAACCAAGTCGCGAGAATCAAGCTCAGGAAAGCTTCGACGGGCCGCTGTGCAGGCTGCTTGCCCCAAAGTCTAGTCCAGAGTCGATACCTCCTTCGTAATATTCGTACTCATATCTGGCTCTCTCCGCAAATAAGCCGCAAACCACGGCCCGTGAATACGATAAATACGCAGCCAGATTTATGTGCGACTCGTGAATTGACTCATCTAAATCTGCAACTTCAACGCGTCATAGCTATAAGGAAGCCTAGCGACTAACCAGTTCCAGTAAGCAGGGTAGTAGGGTTGGTGTGTAGGAAAGTCTTCGGTATTTCCTAAAAGTCCGGCATGGCTTTGGTCTGGACATGTTTGGACCTTATAAAGACGAGTCGCCTCTCGGGCAATAAATACATTCAAGTTCGTCTTCACGCATTATCCTTATTATCTATACTCGTTTCTCAACATGGCGCCTCTCAAAGTCCTCATCGTTGGTGGTGGCATCGCAGGCCCAGCCCTTGCCTTCTGGCTATCGCGTATCAGCGCCAGCATCACGCTTATCGAGCGATCTCCCAACCTGCGCGCCTACGGTCAGCAGATTGACCTTCGTGCTCAGGGAGTTCCCATGATGAAGAAGATGGGCATCGAGCCTGCCGTGCGAGCCAAGACTGTCCGCGAACCCGGTACCCAGCTCGTTGACGTACAAGGACGAGTCAAGGCCTTCTTCCCAGCCAATCAAAGCGGCTCTGGCAAGCAAAGTATCACGTCCGAGTACGAGATTATGCGTGGCGACTTTGTGAAAATTCTTTACGATCTCACCAAAGACCATCCAAACGTGCAGCATCTCTTCAACACCACTATTGAGTCGTTGGCTCAAGACCAAGAGAGTGTCTCCGATGGCAAGGTACATGTGAGCTTTAACGACGGCCGCAAAGAAGACTTCGACCTTGTCGTTGGTGCCGACGGGACCGGTTCAAGAACAAGAAGACTCATGCTGGGCCAGGACGCCGCAGACCCGCGACATTTTCTTGGGGGGTACATCGGCTTCTTCAGCATCCCATCTCAACCCGATGATTCCGACAGATTTACCTTCTGTCACCTGCCCTGGATCTCGAGGGTCTCGGTGGATTGGGACAAGAAAGGATTGTTCTCATCTTACGCGCGTTTATATGCACACGCGCGTAAAGGACGCTGGTCTCGCGGCGGCACACCAGTCCAAGGACCCGGCTGATCTCAAGAAAGCCTGGAGTGACTTGTTCGAAGGCGGTGGATGGCAATGTGATCGATTCATGGAGGCATTGCGAAATGCTCCAGAGGCAGACGACCTCTACTCTACACCACTCGAGGAAGTTCGACTCCCGGAGGGATCTTGGTCAAAGGGCCGCGTCGTTCTTTTGGGTGACGCCGCTCACTCTGCGACTGCAAATGGTCTCGGAACTACTTGGGCCTTGGTAGGGTCCTACGTTCTGGCCGGGGAGATTGCAACCCGGTATGGCAAGGCTGGATTCTCCACGACTGAAGCTATCAGACAGGCGGCGAAGACTTACGAAGAAACGTTCCGGCCGATAGCTACGGCTTCGCACGGAGGGAGTGAGTTCTTGGAGTCGTTCATCTCTCCCAGCTCTACGTGGGGAATCGGCGTGTTGCATTCCATCGCGAGGGTGTTTGCGTATCTGCAGATTGACCCAGGTGCAGGGCTGGACTCAAAGACGTCAAACTGGCGGTTTTCAGAGTATCCCGAGCTTTTCGGGAAGGAGTTGGGTCCAGGCAGTCCGTAAACGCAGGATGGAGCATGTACGATTATGGTAGCGACGACACTCTAATAGACTCTCCTCTATACTATTACTATTACACACCTTAAAGCTCGTCGTATAGTAAGACCTCGACAACCTAGACCCAAGTTGTATGAAAAGGTCACATAGTTCTAAGTCGAACACATGGAAACAGTATTTACAAGACCATGGTTTCTTCGTGTGGGCTCTATCTGATATTGACACGCCCTTGACCGCCACTGGTTCTTCCGGGTCAGATATAACCTCTTGCAACTTTGGCCTTTGGCATTGTGACGTTTCAGTACCCCGGCCGACTTGAAATATAAGTCTTGCGCAGATTAAGCCCATGCATCCAATGAAGTAACTCAAGTTAGACCTCGGCTCTTGTTAGACTTTCAAGTTTAACTGAATCGACCATTGCTGAGTTGTCTGGGTAAGGGTTTTCGAGGTTTGCAGCTGCTCCGTAGTCTCGATCTTCAATTTTGGGCGCAGGGCCCTATTCTTCTTATTCGCTGATCCATGAACTCGTACTTTTTCGTACAAATATGTACGGAGTACGGATAATTCCGTACGTATATCGGTACCAGCATGGCATGGCATTGCCGGTATATCCGAGAGCAACTCCTCACCTTCCTTCCGCAACTGGTGCATTTTCCTGGAGGGTTGTCTTGTTACAACTCCCTGGCCTCAAGCCCCTGGCGCCAAGAGGCAGGAATTCTTAAACTATTGATCGATATGCAGCCTCAGCTGAAGGTGAGGCTAGTGGCACGGTCTCAGGGGGAAAACCGCCACTTGCCAAGACTCTGTTGGTTGGGGGCGGGGGTCAGAAGAAGCGGAGGGTTTGGTTTTGTTTCTAATCGACGGATATTTCTCCTGTGAAACACTGACAGGAAGTGGCCGATGCTGAAACCCCTCGAGGAGCGCTGTGCTCCTAAAAAAAACTCTTCGTTTTCCACGCCAGGCAGTTTACATGTACGCTTACGAAGCAGGTAGGGAACAAGCAGGCGAAGGAGTTCAGCCAACGTGGTTATTGTCCCCTCATTCTCGTTCCCGTGTGCTCATTTCTGAACATCAGACAACATGCAGGCTCTGATGGTCCCATCGGAGAGGGAGATGGGGTCCAGTTGGGCAGGAAACGTTCACCATGAAGCGAAAATCAAGCCCAGGGACCTTAAAAATAAGGATACATAAAAAGAAAAGGAACTTGGGAGAAAGAAAACTATTTATGAGGCTATTGGCAGCTAAGTACCAACCTGCACACTTAGACAAGCCACTCATTTCGCACTGGGGGCTCACACGGACGTATGGTATCCTCTCCGACATTGTGTGGAGAGTTCTCTCGTCCAACCGATGTTCTGATGGCTTTCGCACCAACAAGGCAAACTTCATTATGAGTGGAGATGCCAAGATGTTGTGAGTAATGAGAAAAGTTCAAGTTGGAACGATTCAAGAGCTGCGGGGGGACGGCAGACCTTATTAATATCCTGGAGACAATCCTCCATTCTGTTCCAGCTCTCTTCAGCTTGTGAAAGTTGGGAGCATCACTTGTGACTGATTCGTTATGGTGAACCCCAAGTGTCTTGCTGTTGTCTTGGTTAGCTCCAACTTGAGCGTTGCCATCGCCGGCCCATGCAAAGTATCAAGCTCAACAACTGGCGAACCATCATCCATTTCAACTCCGGATTCTACGCCATGGACTCCCTCTGTATCCGTTTCATCCAGTAATCAGCCGGCCTCGACCCCATCAGTATCCTCTTCAACCTCGGCATTGATCTCGCCTCTATCTACTCCATCTCTCTCGACTCCTTCTTTCTCGACTCCTTCTCTCTCGACTCCTTCTCTCTCGACTCCTTCTCTCTCGACTCCTTCTCTCTCGACTCCTTCTCTCTCGACTCCAGCTATCTCGACTCCCATCTCAACTCCACACGAACACACCCCAACCACACCATCAACATCCACAACTTCGGTTCGTACCCTAATGTACTTCTCAGAGTATTAACATCGCTGACAATTCGCCTTACCAGACCGCACCCCCTCCACTTTCAGTTTGTTCAAACGACGACGATTGTTCCGCTGGACAGTTCTGTGATGCCAGTGGTTTCTGTGGCGGTTGTACGAGCGACACACAATGCCACGCTCTTGGCAGCAACAACATCTGTAATGATGGCACCTGCGTAGATGGGTGTTCCTCTGCCTCTGGGTGCGCGCCTGGTGAGGCCTGCATCGAGGGTCGTTGCGGTTCTTCCTCATTCAGCTCTCAGTGTGATGCTGGAGAGATCTGTTCGGCATCTAGGGCTTGTGGTTCATGCACATTGAACTCCGAGTGTCCCAGCGAGGTTTGTTTACCCTCCGGGGCTTGCGGCTCGTGTACAGACAACTCGCAATGTCCTGGCGAGGTCTGTTCACCCTCCGGGGCTTGCGGCTCGTGTACATCAAACTCGCAGTGCCCTGGACAGACTTGCTTGCCATCGGGGGCTTGCGGCGCATGTACGTCCAACTTGGATTGTGCCAGTGGTCGGGTATGTCTGGCTTCTGGGGGTTGCGGTGCCTGTTCGGAAAATTCACAGTGTGCAACCGGACAGGTGTGTTCATCCGGGACCTGCGGTGCCTGTACCGCTAACTCGCAGTGCAAAAGCACCGAGCTATGCAACTCTGGCGTGTGTAAAAGTCGAGTATGCGTGTCTTCCAATGATTGTAAACAGCTGGGTCTAAATCTATGCGCGGGGGTTATTGGTTGTATGTGTGTTCTTGGTCTTTGTACATAATAAAGATAGTGATATTTTTGTTGACAGTCCCTGCGTGCTTTTGAGATCTAATCCTTGTGATCATTGTGACTGATCTTGCATAAATCTGCCTCAACGCGATGCGAGAAGGACTTCGACACGCAGCAGGAGACTGCAGAACTGGACGTTGTCTTTACTTGAGTAAGTGGCCGGCGGATTTATGGAAGCGCCACGGCTCGTGTGTTAATGTATCATGTGGCTCGCTGGGCGGCAAGGCGCTTTCATGATGCCGATAATTCCCCTATACGCTTGTTGGTTCTCGGTTTGGACGTCTCAAAACAAGTTGTCTAAGGCCTATCATTCGGACAGCTGTTTCGGAAATCCATCACATGGAGTGCTGCTCCCTTGGGTGGTACACCAACAACCCAAAATCAGGCAGGCGCGTACAACAAGGCGTCATAGGCCTCATTGCCTCAACAACTCAGCACCTTCCGGTATAAATAGGTGTCCATCTCCATGGAGGAAATATGACACTTCAACTTTCACTCCTTTCTTCTCCCATTTCGTGTCCAGCCAAGCGAATCATGCCTTCAAATAAAGATCGTCTTTACGTTGCCTTATATGCTCGAGGGGGGCAACCGGTCATGCCCGGACTCGAAGACACGTGAGTTACTCCAGGGGTAGCATCTCCTCATTCTAACAGTAGTAGATACCACTGGGGTCTTATCGTCGGGCCGAAGACCGAGTCGGATACCAGTCGAGGCCGCCGCTTTCACGCAAAGGAGAAAGTCCACGCCGTAGGCAACCCTCCTGTAGTCCAGACCGTTTGGGAATATGAGGAGCGAGAAATTCCGATGATGCCAACGTCAATGCTGCTTGTTCTCATCATGATCGCCAAAGTCAAGGTCGGAAGTAAACTCGTGACCATCTTAAGTGGTATCCCAGTTCGACCGGAGGTTGCGGGATGGAATTGCGTTGCGTAGGTGAAGGAGGCTGTTGAGACAGCCCTGCAAGAAAAGGGGACTTTGGGAGCCCCAAGAAGCCTCAGCTGGGACTCGATTCGAGATGTCGCCATGGAGTATGCCGAGAAGAAGGCGGCTCATCGCTTTGACGGCCAGGACAATTCGACCAGTCTAAAGCTACAACGTGGGACATGCTTGAGGGGGTTGAGCGAACGCCTTAAACCAGATGGCTAAATAGCGTCTATTCGTAACCAGTTCAGAAATTGGTGAAGGGAAATAAGAATGATATTATTAGAAGTCACTGAAGTACTTGCGCCTGATGGTTTCCATCTTTAATTCTTCCGGCATAGGCGCCAGAAACTCATCGACTGGATCCGCCCAGAATGGGTTCTGGGGATTGACATATTTAGCACATGTGTACTCCCAGTATTCTGGAAACCACCCTGCCGTTTCCCAATCCACGATTCCAACAACCGTATCTCCCTGGGCCAAAATATTGAGGCTGCTCAGGTCACCGTGGGTTAATACCAACTTGTTCCGTGATTGTCGATAGAACTCGACCAGCTCGGAGAGGTCTGCCTGGTCGGGAGCGAGGGTGTATTCAGAATCCAACTTGATGGGGTTGATAAGCGCCTCGTGGAACTCGCGCACAGTATCGTATGGGCCCCAGTAGAGCCGGGATGGTAGACGAACGTCATAAAAAGGGCCACCATCGATACTGCTAACGCCTGTCCCCTGAGGAGGAGGCACTGAGCGAAGTTCGGTGATCATACGGCGCAGCTGATCCAAGATTTGTGCTTTTGATTCTTCGCTCCGGCTTAGCCATCCACGCCCAACCGTTGTTCCTTTGATGTAACTCATAACGGTATAGGAGACACCTTTGTGAGTGAAGGCGTAATACACTTTCGGCACGGGAATGGACGTATGACTGGCAACGAATTGCATCGCATAGGCTTCGGACAGATTCTCATCTGGCTTGGTCTTGATGCAGTTGTTGAAGATGTGAAAAAGGCCATGCTGATTTCTCCAGAACCATCGAAAGAACTTGTGATATCTTATTTTGAGGACAAGAAGGACGAGTGTTCGGACGGCTCGTCCGGGGGTAGGAGGTGGTGATTCCATTTAAATTCGTCGAGCGCCGAGGCAAATGTACGCTTCGAAGGATGAGAAAGGCAGTGCAAGGTGAGCTCAAAGGGGTGAACTTTCGTTGGAATATCTGTGTAGGTGACAGAGCCGGTGATGGTGGTTCCTCGATAGATTAGGCGCTATTTAGTTGGGAAGGCGAGCCACCAGCGCGACTTCCAGCGGTTCGTTGGGCTCGCAGCTGCGTCGTGTTTCGCCAGCGCTTGGGTGAAGGTGTTCATAAGGAAGCGTAACGATTTGACGAACAAACGCGTCTTAGCCTCTAGCTGTCGCGGCGCATGCCGTCACATGATAAGACTTGGACCAGGCCATTTACGGCTAGTGCTCGGAAGATAAGTCAGTCTTTATCGATAAGGAACCTGCGGCCGGATCAATAGTGGGTCGGTTAATAGGTACTCTTCCTTACGTAAGCTACCTACCCTAGAATGGCATGGGCTGTGCATCCATCTTTAACGTCCTTTACTAACCAGTCTTATATAACTTGTTTCCGTCTTTAGCTGCTGCCTGAGACATGTTCAGCTTGTATCACATTGATAAAGCCTATAATGTTCCTTTCTTATGTAGCTTGCCGTTCCCCTTTCTTGCTTATAAAACTCCTTCTATCTGGTTGCTGCTGTGGTCGCAGTGTTAAATGCATGAATTAACCCCAGAAAACCACAGGATCCTCCACGAGTCCGCTGTTAAACCGTCCGGAATAGCCAGGCCAGCCAGCGAGGCGATAAAGCCACGATGACAAGGAACTTTCTAACGGAATCAGTAGATTGCCCTCACTGTGGATTTTTGACTCCCTCGATGCCGTTTTGTTATACAATTTGTCGAGTCGGAAGAGGATCGTGAGAATTCAGTAAGTTCTTCAAGGACTGTAAGGCCGACGGAGACGACTTCAACTCTGGCGATTGGGTGACATAAGGATGGATTGCGGTAACCATACCGGGTTTCATTGGGGATCCAGCTTGTGGTCTCCTCTTAGTTCCTATCATTCTACACCAATTACTTCACGAAGTCATTCTATCCAATCAATGACGAACTCAGCTCTACCGATCACTTTGCTAATATATCCCCTAGTCGGAAACTGTCATAAGTCTCCTTATCAGAGGGCAGCGTGGTGTACGGCCAGAATAGGAAGTCACGATGCCCAGACGGCGTAGTATTAAGTGCCGATATGTCGTCTCTCCACACTGCACTCCGTGCCTCAGACTCGACGGCCGCCAAGCAGTCTGGGCATTGGAATCCTTGCAGTCCAGCCGTTGACACCGCTGAGATTTTAATTAGGTTTCTTCGGATCTTAACTCACCCGTCATTCAACTTGCTAAATTGGCCATTTTTGTGAGAAAAGCGGTCCATGGGAGAAGGAAACAGAATAGGGGAAGCAGATAGCTGAGTTAGGAATGCGTGTAGTTGCTCCTCGAGGCATTTCTGAAGCCATTTGTATTTATTTTAACCGAAAAAAATGTAGATATTACATTTGTGTCCCAAGGTAGCTCAAACGATTCTTAGTGACGGGATTACGAATACGGACGTATATTCGTAGTATTAAGTACTTCCGACAAATGCCACTCTATACCTAGGTTTCCAACTACGTACTGCGAGGAAGACAGTCTATGTTCATAAGCAACTTCAGAGCGGCGTAACACCATGGAATAACATTTAACATTCTTGGGTACTTAATAGGTGCTAAAACCATTTCCCGCTTATACCTACCTAGGCTGCCTAGGCAGTCTCTGCTACTCCAAGTAGGATTGAAACTGTCCACAATAGCTGAGACCACTAATTGCTCCTTAATGGCTAGTATCAGCCAGGCTGTCCGCGTACTTGCTCAAGTACTTGCCAACAATGGAGTCTATAGAGTTATTAGTATTGGCTCCCTCTTCCAATAGGGGGGCAGGGTCTCCATACAGATACCATCCGCGATGCCCAGTTGGAAGGCCATGTATGGGGGAATGTCGGCGTCTTTTCCTCCTGCCTCAAGCCACCTCTTAATTTCGACGGCATCATCCTGACAGTACTTCCAGGCGCTGTTAATCACACCGATGACCCCGACAATGTCGGTATTCAGCGTCTTGCCGAGGTCCTTAAGTTCTTGGCGGGATTTCTGAATGGCTGCCAGCTGATCCTCAAGGCCTTTCTTCTCCTTCTTCTTGACCTCGATTTGGTTGTCAAGGGCTACAAGTGACTCGTTAGTGAATATTGACCACCTTGAGGGTAAGAGACGCACATTTCTTGTAAATGGTCAAGCCTATCATAGCTCCGATGGTACCGATAGCATAGAAAAGACCGAATGCAATGACGAAAGGCGCGAATGGCCCGCTGCAAAAGGCTCCAACGGCGAGGGCTGGAAGAGCGACACCTGCAGTGCCCACGAGGGCGATCATGGCTGTGATGACCTTGGCTACCTCCCTCTCGAGGTCACCAAGTTCTTTGCTCACGCGGTCAATATCACCTTTGAGTTCGCCCTCCTTGTCCTTTGCCCAGCCCTCGAACCGACCTATATAATCGGTCATGTCGCGGAGAAAGTTACTGAAGGCATCATGGATGCTCCCGGCCTCCTTCTCAAGATCTTCGGCCTCCTATTGTGACGATTAGTCTTGTAAGGTAATCGATGACCGAGGGGCATACTTTGATGAAGTCCCTGATCTTGTCCTTCTTGGTGGCGATGGGAATGTCCGAATCGGCAGCAATAGGCACGATGACACTATCAAATCCTGTATTGGCAGCAGTCAGTCCAGGCTGTAGCCCGTGAAAGGGGTACTATGCTACGTACGGTCGGCCTGCTGTGCGACCTTGACGGCGGACGTGCGGCTGGAGTCCAGGAGGTCCCGGTAGCGCTGGTGGTAATGGAAGTCAGCGGCAAGCCTCGAGAACGTTAAGGTAGTTGTAGTAAAATATTACCTTTTCAAGATTCGCAAAGTCTGTGACCAAATCCTTGGATTCTTGCGAGCCATCCTGACTTGAAACGGCTGAGAGCTTGTTGGCCAGGGCCAGAAAGTCCTGGGCGACCTGCTTGCACATTTTGGCGCACTGCTCAGCATTGAAGTCGAGGTGGCCTTGGGCTTGACTGAGCCCCTTGGCGAAGCCATCACGGAAACTCTTCTCTTGCTTTGGGTCAAGGTGGAGTTTGTCGGGGTCAGGGGCGGAAGAGAGGGCGTGTCTTTCAGCTTCGCTGAGGTTCTCGAAGACCCTTTGCAGGCCATCGACAGACGGGTCGGCCTTGACGCCGGCGTCGACCTTGCGAACGACAGATTCGTACGATGGAGGTGCTTCGGAAGCCATTGTCGATGGAAATTGACTGAGATTGGTGTAGTTTGTGCTAATCGATGAGTTGCTGTGAAATGCTTTGAAGATGTGATGTAGAACTGGACATCGAATCTTGAGGTGCCCAGCCTTCATTTTATATCCCAATCCTTTGCTGCTGACCGATTCCTCATCGTCATCACTCGACCTTCTCTTTGTCGTGACTTAGTAACCTTCATGTTGGGATGAGAGCTGTCTCAGTCCGCTAATTTCACGGTGTATCCGTACGTATACTCCGCATCCGGCCAAGCCGAAAACTTGAGGCCAGCTGAAAGACAGATCGACACCATTGGCAACTCCTCCAAACGATGCAAGAAACGTTGTCAGCCAGCCACAAGCCACACTAGCCGTGGCGCGGGACGGCACGGGATGGCAGCGGCCGACAATCGAATTCCCCGCTATATACTTAGAAGGAACTGTCTATCTGTTGTTCTTTCCTGGCCATGTCGCTTCATGCTGCCAATGCTCGATCGACCGCTTGTTGGATCAACAACCAAGTCAACCATCAATCACAGCCCCTTCTCGGGAGCTGAGCCTAACAAACAAGAAGGACGTCAAATTGACCTTGAGTGAAATAGAATATGTGGGGGGTCGTTCAGCTCGCAGATCATTTCCTAGTGTGAAGGGAGAATGTAAATCTGCTGTTCAGGTGCAAGTGCAATGTAGTTATTATGTACTAAGCCATGGTAAGCAGATGAAAGCAAGGCATCTCGGCACAACCACGAAATTAGGAGTCATCGGAGGATCAAATGTGAAAGATTGGCGTTTATGTGCGTGTACGGCGTAAATACACTGGAATCCAATGTGTTAGTACTTGAAAAGCTGAAAGCGGGAGGTACGTAGTCTCTCTGCTTTGGTGTATGTAACATTCTGCTCCGTGTGTTGCAGTCCCGATCAACGGCAAGAGCATGGAATGTGATGTAAGGTAGACAGCTGGCTACCTATACTCAGCCCTCTAGCTTTCCGTGAGCCACCTCAGTTCAACTGAGGGGAAGGGAGATACCACTTTGGGATCGCTGTTCCAAGCGCCGGGCAGTAATGGGTCAACACCTTCGTGATAACGAGTAAGGATCGCGCGATCGTTGGGATGAAAGCATGGTTTAAGAAGAATGCCATTTGATGATATATCGCCGTCAGTCTTTCGGACTTCCTAATATTAAGATTGAAGAACAATAGATTTAATGCAATTAAATCACCATTCCAGCGTCCCATCCCATGAGAACTCTCGCCATGTTAAGAACCCTTCATCAGCAGGAGGAGAGAGTTCAACTCGGGCCACAGAGCTCCGATGTAGCCTACGACCAACCCCTAGGAATAGACTTTGCGACTTGGCAATGGGAAGAGGCGGCCTCGTGCAGTCCAAGCGAAAATTCCGGGCACAACCATCATCTCCGTTCGTATAACGAAAGAGCAAGCTAATCAACCAAGGGAAATCCTTACTTTTTGCACGCCACAAAATTCGGGAATAGACTCAAGAGAAGCAGCTGAAGGGAAGGTCGGCTAGGCAGAGTAGCGCTTGGGATAAGAAAAGACACGTGGGGCTTGTCCCTCCGATGTATATCACATCGCACTTTAGCGTGGCGATGGCACGCACTCCGCTCAATGGATAGTTGAAGAAGCTTTGGCTTGAGGCGGCAATCGATAGCTTAGCCATACATGACCACGGATATATGTCACTAGTCGCGGGGGTCGGGCATGGTCCTGCAATCCTTGTCTGTCCACGACTACTTCGCAGCTGGTATCGCATGAGCATGAGGCCGCAAAGTTGAAGTTGGCCCCGAGGAGCTAGCTTACCGCCAGAGAGGTATTCACGGTCGAAAGCCTCAGTCGACCTTTTGCCCTGACGATAAGGGGCTCGGGAGGGGAGAACAGGGGTATCCGTGCCGGAACTCCTTGTTGAAGCCTGTTGCGGCTCACCTCTGCTCGCTCATTGCACGGATGAACCTTTCTCCAGTGTTTCCTCGCACATATTCTATTGGACATTCGTTTGGTCTATCTTTGCCCATCTGTTCATCCATCCCAGCGGTTATCGAAGACGGATGTATTCCCAATGCTCAGTGCTATATCCCATCACTGCCTCCTCATTCATAATACCATGAACATAAGCGCCGCCCACCAAGGTAAATTCGTCGGATATTTGTGACCTGCCAACGGGTCCTTTTCGAAGAACGAATGGGGTACGGCCAGACCATAACAGTGCTACTCGATCGCCCTTGGAACAACCTGGGACGCCCAAGCCCATACGTCCCTTCGCAGTTGTAAAGAAGACCCGTCCCTTGGCCCATTTCTGAATCAAATCTCGATACGTGCGTGTGCTCGGCGCCATCACACGGTTGGGCGGCTCCCGAGTCCACATGGTCGGGCTGACACCACCGGACCTGAGCATTCTCGATATCACGGCCAAGAAAGAAAGCGAGGAGGTCAATCGAAACTCGCGGAGCCTTTTCTTCGGCGACGTCTCGCGGGTTGACTCTAGGAGTCTTCTCAGCTCGTTGAACCTGAGATGTCCTTGGCCGAGTTGTTGGTTGCAAATACTGTCCCAGAAGAGAGTGGCATCAGCAATGAGATCCTGGGAGCTTTTATAGTGAGCATTTGTGATGACGGTCTTGGCAAAATCCTCAAAACTAAAGTCGTTGCCTCGAGCCTGCACGAGTTTTTCCACGAGACTCAATATCGAAACCAAAAAGGGCTCAGAGTCTCCATCCGGCCAGGCTTCTCTTTGCAAAGTTACGATAGACCTTAGAGACGGGGAGGGTATAGTCCGGCACGGCGTCCTCGCCTCCATCACAAATACCATAGAGGGCGAAGAGTTTATCTCGAGGGTCTGTTGCTTTCCGTGACCGTACAATGGGCAGATTCGACGTCATCCACCTGGCCCAGTCCTCCAGACTTTTGGGTGATGCCTCCAGGGAAGACTCTTTGATCGCCATGTCGTGAAGAAAGAGGACGCGCTCGAACCCTTTCTGCAGAGCATTGGCAAGAGCGGCTCTCTCGGGAGCCCTCGGCTCGGCGGGGTAGTTCCCACGAGCCCAGCGACAGGCACTGACGAGACATGCCCAAGAGATGGCGAGAGTGCCGCACTTGACGACAGTGGCATTTGGCCCGGTCATTTTCAAGCCGAGAACCAGTTCTTGGATAACCCACATGCGTTCAAACCAGTCTCTTTGAAGATAGCTCCTGAGTCTCTGCCACTCTCCCGGGAGAATGCGTCGCGTAACGAGGGCTGTCGAAGTCGTCTCAGCAGCGTACGGTGCCAATATCTCGAGCAGATTGACAGCCACGGTGGTAGACGCGTCATCTTTGCCAAGCCAAATGATCAACCGATCCGCTCCTCGATAGATGTTGGCAATCATGCGGACTTGGTGGTTTCGCTCCAAGACATTGTCTTGATTGATGCAAATGGCGTCTACCCAAAGGATGACATGTTCGGAAGGATGCCGGAGGTGCCAAAGGGCGTCGAATAGATTCGATGTGATGGCCAGCTCCTTTTTGTCGTCGGTGGTGATTGTGATGCGCTTATCTAACAACTGGCCTCCCCATGAGTAAGACAAGGCGATGAATGCAACGTCAGAGACGTTTGACTCGAAGAGTTCGCAGAAGATGTCGTTGTTACTGCCAGGCATCAATCTGACGAAGCGAACTGAGGTCTGAGATGTCAGGGTTGAGTAAAGGAAAGGTTCCATGATAGCCAGATGAGTCGTAAAAGTCTGGCTCGAGAAGGTTTCAAATCTGAGCGGCAATCAATTTGGTAATTTCACGCCCGCATTTCATGCTTGAGAGATGTAATATTACAGCGTTTGGAAATGAAGCAATATGAAATAAACAGATTCTGTGACAGTCCGAAGAAATAAGGTTCTGAGTTGAATTATGTCGAAGAAATGGGAAATATAGGAATAGGGTAATGCTATGAGGCTTTGATAAAGGTACGTAGTTGTGTTCATCAATTGATGGATGAAATACTTCGTGTGGTGTCACTGGTGCGTGTGGAAAGATGAAGTGAGCAATTGCCCGTGGGATTTCCACCTGTCGACCACCCTGTTAGGACCGGAAAATCTAGGCCTCCGTCTGACCGATATTCCGCGTAGGACTCGTGGCACATTTGTGAGAGGGTTTGTAACTATCGCGTTAGACAACGAAGCTTGTCTCTTTGTGGCTGTACGGTGTACCGCAAATCAATGCCTCCTAATGTATCTTGGTACTCACTTAACACGGACACCCTCAACGACCTACCTAGGTACGATAGGCATGACAACCTCGGCATGCTGGCATCTCTCCAATGTGCCAACGCGCCGCTCATTTCCTTACCTCTTGCATTTTCATCACACGCGTTTCTTCCAGAGACCCGCGCTGCACCCTCGTTTACGAATTGAAAGGGCCATCTCTACCCAACCGAGAGACTTTCCGACCGATGGCTTCGAGATTCTTCCCACGAGAACAAGATTTGAAGAAGAGACTTTACCAGGCTATAAAGCCGATAATTACTACCCAATCCGACTCGGGGAGGTATTTGAGTCCAGGTACCAGGCGCTCGCGAAGCTTGGTTATGGCGGTGGATCGACTGTCTGGCTCTGCCGGGATCTCAAGTGCGTTATAAACGACCTAGCAGCCCTTCGTTCTCTATCAGCGCATTCGCATGACTGCCCGCTAACTCAAGGCCGCCCATCCAGCACAAACACTTTCCTAGCCCTCAAAGTATGTGTCACTGGTGAAGATGCCGGCAACGAAATCTCCATATCCGACCAATTCAAATCCATCCAGGCAGAGCATCATCCTGGCAAGGAAAGGCTGCGGACGGTTCTGGACCACTTCCGTGTTCAGGGGCCTTTCGGTTCTCACCAATGCCTCCTGTTCACTCCCCTCGGACTGACCTACACCGACTCTCGGAGTCTCTTTCCAGAGAAGGGTCTCAACAAAGTTCTGCTGCAGCACAGTTTGTTAATAACCCTGACAGCCTTGGACTTCTTACATCAGGTCGGCGTCGTGCATACCGGCATGTCACACTCCAACATGTCGACTGATACCGTTATTGATAATCTCTTCAGACATTTCGCCCAACAATATTCTTCTTGGTGTCCTAGATCCCGCAGTGTTCGAAAAGGTTGAGCAGGCGGAACTAGAGAACCCATCACCTCGCAAGGTTCTGGAAGACCGCACCATCTACCTATCTACACCATGCCAATTACCCATGGCGAGCCACTTATTACCGACTTTGGCGCTGCTCGCTTGGGTGAGTCGGACCAGAAGCACTCTGGAGACGTCATGCCGGGGGTTTATAGGGCACCTGAGATGATCATCGGCGCGGATTGGGATTCCAAAATCGATATATGGTCTGTTGGGGTCATGGTATAGAAAGCGGCGCCCTCAGTCAGACTTGGATTGTGTACATGTCTAACCTGGGCCATGCAGGTTTGGGACTTGTTCGAAGGGGGACGTCTCTTCCGCGCAGTTAAGGATGGTCGTCTCGACGACGAACAACGCCTTGCCGAGATGATCTCCCTTTTGGGCCCTCCGCCAAAGAAGTTTCTAGAACTGAGCGAAAAGTGTCGTCGTTACTGGGACGCGGAGGGTAAGTGATATCCTTTAGGGAATCCAAGGTTTCCTAGGTGCTTGGTGAGTTGAGTTTTGCTAATGATTGCAGGCAATTGGATCGCCGCAACGCCCATACCCGACCAGTCCTTCGAGAGTCGTGGAAACCGCCTAGAAGGCAAAGACAAAGAGCTGCTTATGTCCTTTGTTCGCAAGATCTTGTGCTGGCATCCCGAGGACCGCCCAACGGCAGAGGACCTCTACACAGACGAGTTTCTAAATCAGATCAGGTACAAGAATAACACAGGTTCTGGGTAGGACTTTACGGATGTAATATATGCGGGGGTGCCAATGGCATGCCTGTTTAGGTAAAAGGTGGAAGGAAGGGGAGGGTCTTCACCTCGAAAACGTGGATAACCAGAAACGACCGGACCTCTGCATCAATTGAGGGCATGCCGCTGTATCACATGCTTAAAGTTTTTCCATACTTAATCAAGGTAAGTAGGTCATAATTTGATTAGAATGGATATTGATATCCAGCCACACAATAAGCTCCGGGGAAGAAACTCGATCGTGACCAAGCATCTTAAGACTTCAAATCCAGGTGCCAGTCAACCCCACCCCCTTTGAACTGCGATGACAGGGATCGGATGAGAACCCGAACTCTAGGTGACTCCTCTGACCTATCATAAAGTCGATATATCATCGCAACCACCTTGCCCGATAACGGCCTGCAGGCGAGGATAACCGCCAGATCGGCTTCCATCCGGGGATCGTCCAGATGTCAACGGCCCAATCGGCGAGATCTCTTTGGTCTCGATGCTATCTCCTCCAAGTTGCCGCACGGTTGGGGAAGGTTAAAGCCGAGAAGCGTGTGGCTCTCACTCATATTTCCTCATCTGGATAGCGTCGCCATGGCACCTTTTTCTTGCTGCTCAACTTGGTTCTCCCAGGTGACCTCTCAACGTTTCGGATCCGATGGGGAGCTCGGAATATGCCTCTGGTGGGGGCTCTCATTGATATGACCAGATTGGGATGTGAGTGTCAAGTTCATATAAGTGTGTTCAATAATGAATGTTTATCAACTCCTCATCGCCCTCGAATCGTGCATCCATTGTCAATCAAACGTCTTCTTCTGAGCTTCTCCATCCACCATCAACTCCCACAATGTTTGACGTCGTCGTCGTCGGTGCCGGCCTCAGTGGCCTCCAAGCCGCCTACTCAGCCCAACAAGCCGGCCTCTCAGTCGTCGTCGTCGAAGCTAGAGACCGTGTCGGTGGAAAGACGTGGAGCGTTCCTCTCGCGTCTGGACGAGGTTCCGCCGATCTGGGCGCGGCCTGGATCAACGACATTACGCAGAGACGCATCGCGGCGTATGCTCGCCAGTTCAACTTGGACACGGTCAAGCAGCGGTTGGGCGGCACGGCGGTGATGCAAGTGTCCGAGGAGGAGAGGATCGAGTTTCCTTTTGGCATTACTCCAGAGGTAAACAAACCACAACTTTATAGAGTTATCTGGTCGCGGGTAAACTGACAGTCATAGTTCTCTCCTGAGGAAAAAGCCAACCTTGAAATGGTCCGCGATCACATCCAAGCACGTAGCTTGACCAAGGAAGCGCCCCTCGCAGAAGACGACCAGGTTTCCCTCGATCAATACGTGCGCAACCTTGGCGCGCTGCCCAAGACGGTCAAGATGGTCAATCTATGGGCGAGGGTCATGCACGGCTTGGAGTCGACTCAAGAGTCAGCTGCCTGGTTCATTGACTACTGTCGTCGCAATAGGGGCCTGTTTTCTATTCGCGCCGATGACCACACAGGCGGGAATTACTTGCGCTTCCATGACGGTGAGTTAAAGGCCCGTTTCGCAGCTTCACTTCACCATGCTAACACCTCCCAGGCGCCCAGTCAATTGCAAACGGAATCGCCAAGCTCATCGGCAGCAGCAACATCCACCTCTCCGAACCCGTCTCATCCATCGAGAACAACAAAACCCACACCATCGTCACCACCACAACGGGCAAAAAGTTCTCCGCCAAGAAGTGCATCGTCTCCCTCCCCAGCGCCATGTACAAAACCCTCAACTTCTCCCCCTCCCTCCCAGCTCCCGTCCGCGACGTCTCCGACTCGTCCAAGCTAGGCCACTACAACAAGGCCATCGTGTGCTACGACACGCCCTGGTGGCGAGACCTTGGTTTCAACGGCTTTTTCATGAGTTACGAGGGCCCGATCACCTTGGGTCGGGACACGAGTGTGGACGAGAAGCGGATGTATTCTCTTACGTGCTTCGTCAACGGCGACAGCGGCGAGGCTTGGGGGAAGCTGTACTCGCATGAGAGGCGGCGCTTGGTGTTGGAGCAGATCGCCAAGGTGTTCAATGTGGACGCCGACTCGGAAGCGTTTCGTCCTATCGAGGTATTTGAGCAGATCTGGAAGCACGAGCAGTATAGTCAGGGCGCGTTGGCTCCCATTCAGGAGCTTGGGCACTATACCAAGTACGCGTCGGTCTATGGAAAGCCTGTTGGGAATGTTCACTTTGTCGGGACAGAGTATTCCAACGAGTGGAAGGGATATATGGAGGGTGCGCTTTGTTCGGGAGAGGATGGTGCCGAGGAAGTAGTTGAGTCGCTGCAACAGCGCACGCCTTCGTCAAAGTTGTGAAGGGGTCCAGCATGAAGTAAAATAGGTTATTAATGAACTTTTCCTTGCATCATATCCGATAATACAAGCTACATGATAAACACTTGTGGCTTGGGCAACAACGCCGGCCAGTCATTGTTGCACTGCCGAGACCATATCGTCTTGAGCAGGTCAAGGCCTCTCAAGATGTTCCCAAACCCATTCCTCCGATGCTGCCTGCGAAGGAACTTTTCGAAAATGTCCTGATGCTCCGCTGAGCAACTCTCCAGCGCGGCAATAAACACGGGCCAAACCAGCACGTGTTCTCCCAGTGTCCCTTCGGTGAAACATTGCATCGTGGTGATGAAGCGGTCCATGAGGTGCTTCGACGCCGTGATCGAGCCACTCCCCAGCACACGGTCGAGGTAAATATCAAATGCCTGCTGCCTCAAGTCGGCTATGAGCTTAAAGGTTGCCGATTGCGTCGGGTGCAGCTGGTCGTAATAGTGAAGGCAGTCGAAGCTGTCTCGTCCGTGGTAGATGATGGCGTGCAGTCCGGCATCTTGACTTAACAGCGGAGCAGCATATACACGCATTCTATAAGAGTAAGTTATTTTCACTCCATTCATGCTGTAGAGTTGAGACATACTTGCGGATTTGTCGGAGAAAGAATTGGGCAGCGTCGCCTCCATCCAGGAAGCCACTCTCACCACCCACCGCATTCAGCGCCGACTCCAGCATCTGGAAGATAATGGGAAAGTCGGAGCACCCATTAATCATGACGGCCACCAGCAGGGTAGTTATCCCTAGAATCACGGCCTGCTTCGTCTTTTGGTCGCAATCGACCAGGTCCTGTCGTTGCCGCAGCTCTCGAATTGCCTGTCCGTACAATTGGTGCGGATCTGCGACGCTTTGGCTCGACTCTCTGCTGGAGAGATGAAATGCCGAGGCCGAGAGGACGGCGCTCATAATGAGGTCGTCGGCGCAGGCCATGGGGAGGATTTGGTGACGCCAGCCGTTGTGGTCGTCGTCCATGACTACCATTTCAGGGGCGATGTTATTTGAGACTGCGAAGTGGTTAGCAAAGCTGTTTGCTGAGTATGCATGAAGGGCTTACAGTATGTGAGGAGGAATTCCTTCCATGGCTCCAGCTGAAGAAGGGATGCTCGGGGTGAAAGGGCAGGTGCCGAGGTGCAGTCCGCCTGTGTAATCTCGATGACGATTTCTCGAATCTCTTCGTCCAATGCACTGTCGTTGCTGGATGCGGGCGAGCTCTGAGGACTGGTAATTAATGATGAGCAAGCGGTGCATTCGAAGATGTCTTGATCAGGCGTGGCTGGGATGAGCCGAGATTCGGAGTAGTCGTCTCTGACTTGGGAATCGGGGGGTTCGTTGGTGACAATAGTTCCTCCATCAGGCGCTGCTGATACAGCGCTGAAAGTCGCAAAACCATCTCGGCCGGTATTCAAAGTGTTTTCTTTCCTGCTGGCCCTTCTCTCTCCCCGTGGCAGTCCATTGCGAAATCGGAATTTGGTCTCAAAACCACTGCACTCTAAACCCCTCGAAGTGCATTTCCCACACTCGGGTCTCGCACCATCACAATTGATGCGGCGCTGCGAGCATTCATAACAGCCTATTCAGAAGTCAGCGATTGGTGCCCTGTCCATTTTAACCAGTGCCCACCTTTGACTTTGGGAACGTAGGGGCGTTTTCTACGAGGCATAATGCGTCGTATACGAGTCATCCATGTCGACTGACCAGGCCCGCTGCTCTTGGATAGAGCGTAACTTAGGTAGTCGTATGATGAATTGACAAGGGAAGCAGACAGGAAGGTGCTTCTCTTTGACTGTTCGGAGCCCCACGAGTCAATGCCTTCGATATCGGCCCTGGCTTCCATCTTTACCCCGCTCTGTCAGTCACCAGACTCACTACTAACCGTTAACTTGCTATTCCGGAAGAGGGAATTTTAATGAGAGCACTGCTCATAACCAGCCATCACAAACAACACCATCAAGAAGCCAAAAAGCTTCCCTGTCGGGATAAGAAGCCGTTACTTGTTATACGTTGGATGTGGTTTTCCTAATTCGAGGGTTGAAAGAGTTCTTCTTCATAGCGACCTACCCAATCACTGTATTCTTTCCCTTCCAAAGCTGGCGAACATAAACTTGCCCCGCAAACCGACCGGTCCTAAGAGAATCTAACGCCCACGCTCGAGCTAACGACTAATACGCATGCACACATATGTAGACCTAGTTACCTATATTTATTGGTCTCTTATAAGTAGAGGATCACTTACAGATAATGGACCATCCTGACTTTCCCATCTACTCTGCAATTCGCTGCCACGATGAATTCTCTAGGGTAGGTAGGATTTCTACGAGGTAGGGCCTACTCCAGTCTTCCCACCCTAACTACGCAATCGCGTGGTCAGAAGCCTTGTTTAACTACCTTTTAAATCTCATTCTACTAAGTAAAGGTATACTCCGAGTCTAATGAAGGCTTCTCCCCAATAGTCTATGGCTTATGGTCCTCACCAGCGACCTTCTAGCATGTGGTAGGTTGACGGCGACGCGGCGTTACATATCGGGGAACTCGGAGCCGAAACCTCGAGTTCTTGAGCATCAGCCGGTTATATCTCACCGGTGTATTAACCATATGAAGACTTGTAAAGCCGCCGTCCAAAGTAAAATGTCACCTCACAAGAGCCGACGCAAGGGTCATTCAAAAGTCCAGGCTCTGAGTGACTTCGGCACGTCGAATGCGGGGGAGCTCAGGCGTTGCTACGGCTGATCGACAGTAGCCAGAATGCGCACCAATAGTCTTTCTCAACCCATACAACTGTGGTTCAATTTGATCGGCCTCGGTCTCCCCAGAATCTGGTGTTTTGCGGAGGGCCTCCCTCCGTATGTCAGTGATGGGCATAAATCCCCTCACAAAAACCCCTCGGGTGATTCGGAGCCGATGCTTGGGCTGCTGAGTTCTCATGTTGTCGTATGCTGGCCTTGGCGCAATGGAGGGGAGCATATTTGTATAAAACCCAGGAAGAGAATCCAATGGTACATATATCGTATCCGTACTGCTGGAGTCCATCATCCAATAACGGTCTTCGCCCTTTGCCATCGTTCAATATGGTTTCGGCTCTTTCACTCGTCACGATTGCCTTGTCCGCAATATCGTGCACCAATGCATCGCCAGTCAAACGGGCCTCATGGCCCAACGGTCCATTCTACACCGAAGGCGAGAAGATTCTCGACCAGTCGGGCAACTCCATCAAGTACGCCGGAGTGAACTGGCCGGGCCATGGCGAAACAATGGTCCCCGAAGGCCTCCAGTACCAGTCAATCTCCAAGATTGTCGCCGACATGAAGAGCATTGGCATGAATGCCATTCGCTTGACCTACGCCATCCAGATGATTGATCAGATTTACGAAAACGACGGCACCGACGTTTCTCTGCAAACTGCATTCACCGAAGGGCTTGGTGAAACTAATGGGACCATCATATTGAACAAAGTGCTCGCAAATAATCCATCGTTTACAGCGAAAACCACGCGACTTGAGGTACGTCGGAACAGGATCTTGATTGATCGACTGATCAACTGACAATATTTATAGGTCTTTGACGCTATTGCAGCGGAATGCGCAGACAATGAAATCTACATCCACCTGGATAACCACATATCCAGAGGACAATGGTGCTGCTCCGCCACTGACGGCAATGCCTGGTTTGGTGACCAATACTTTTCTGTTGCCAACTGGACCCGAGGCCTGGCCTACATGGCGAACCACGTAAGACAACCACTCCTCTCAAGCTGAGTGTGACTAACCATGACAGGGAAAATCCTGGCCCAACATGATGTCCATGTCTCTCCGCAACGAGCTTCGACAAGCAACCGGCACCGGTTCCGGCTCTGCTGCAGCCTACAACTGGCAGACCTGGTACTACTACATCAAACAAGCCACCGCGGCCATCAACGAGGCAAACTCCGACACGCTCATCTTCCTCTCCGGCCTGAACTACGACGCCACCCTCCAGCCCGTGGTCCAAGGCACCGCTCTCACGCCCGGAACCGGAGTCTTTAGCTTCGACGACTTCCCGGGATACGCGGACAAACTGGTCTTGGAACTGCACAACTACGCCACCAGCACGACGAGCTGCAGCTCACTCAAGTCGGACCTGTTGACTAAAGGGTTCCAGGCCATGGACTCGTCGTCGTCGAGCACGAAGAATGTCTTCCCGGTGTTGATGACGGAGTGGGGGTTCCTCATGACGGATAGCACTTGGGAGGGCGTCTACAATACGTGCTTGGCATCGTGGCTTCCTGAAGCTAGCGCCGGCTGGATGCTGTGGGTGTTGGTCGGGAGTTACTACATCAGATCGGGAACGCAGGACTACGAGGAGACGTGGGGATTGTTGAGCCACGACTGGTCGGAGTGGAGGAACCAGGACTTTGTTGAGCAGTCGTTTCAGCCTATGATTGAGGCTACAATTTCGTAGGACTCGCAAGTAGATGAACTAAGGATCAAATTGTATGGATATGAAATAGCTCTTTCGTAAATATTCAGAAAAGCTATTGCTCCTACTCAGGCTTTCTGCCGTATACCACTCGCTGACGGTAGAATGGATGGAACTTCCCAGAGCGGATTTCCCTGCGAAGTTGTGTGCAGTAAAGCGTCACTTCCTCCGTAGACCAGCCAAGCACCATGTTGGCCATAAACAAGACATATCCCTCGTAGTCTTGCTCAAGAGCAGCCTGGGCGAACTGGCCGATTTCCTTGAGTCTTTGATCCTTTGCCCATCCTCCAATCGGCGCCTTGGATGGTCAGTCATTTGAACCCAGTGGTGAAGGGTGATCCAAAGCGACAGCGCGACATACCTTGAGGTTCCAAACGTGAATGTCAACGAAGCCGGCCTCTTCCATGTACTTGCGCTGCAGGTCGTCCTCCAGCACGGTAAACGGGCGCCCGATCTTCTTCCCTCCTTCAACAAAGAACTTGCCCCATTCGTTGATGGCGCATGTCTCGGTGACACTCCCGTCGTCGCTTTCCATCATCGTCGAGGCTTCATAACTTTCGACCCAGCCACCTGGCTTGCAAACTGCATAGGCTTCCTTGAAGAGTGAAGACCAATCGCTGATGCTGCCGAACAGGTAGCGCATGTGAACGTAGTCGAAGGAATCTGGCCCGAAGGTCCATTCCTGCGTGCAGTCTTCAATCTCGCTGAAATTGTTAGGACCAGACTTGAGAAGCTGGTAAAGAACTCACAATGTGACATTTGCAGGCACCCAGGTTGGTTGAATGGGAGACAAGTCTGTTCCAACGACGTCGACGGTGGGATGCTGATCGGCGAAATCACTACGAGCATCAGTACTAATCCGTGACAATTCCATGTCTCTTACATTGCCCAGATTCCTGGAAACGACGCGGTTAGCCTTAGCATTAGTTTTGGGCTTGGATCTTGTTCATGCTCACCTGTTCCTGTCCCAATGTCTAGCACTTTCTAAGAAAACATTAGCGAACGAACTGGAAGTGACCCATGCCCAAGTCTAACCTCGATATCATCCTTCAAGGGCGCGAGAAACAGCTTTCCCTCTAGCGATAGAGCGAGGAGATGGTGGCTAAGCAGGTCGGTCAAAATTCCTTCAGTCAGTAGAGTCATGCTCACTTGATATCCATCGACTCATTGTGATGTTCATCGTTTGGAGTCCTACATAACATGTTAGAATTTCTGGGCGATAATAAAAAGTCCAGGGAAGATTACTCACCAGTACTGGGCATTCCCTCGTTCGGAATGATAGGTTCGTCCATGAATGGTCCTATATCGACGAATGCTAGATGTTATCGATGCGGTCGAGCTGACCGCGTCTTCGCCAAGAGTCGAATCGTTATCCTCAGCAGGAGCTTCCTACAGACAGATTAGCAATCGCAGTCTTCAATCAGTATCCAAATGAAACCAGACCTCGGCTAATTGGGCCCAATGGCCGGCTGAGTGCAAGTTGACTCCATCGTTACCGCCTTGGGAGCGGGGAGAAGACGAAGGCGACTTTTTGGGCTCACCCGGAGGGGTTTTGGGCGACGTAGGAGCTATTTTTCTGTCAATACCTGTCACCGGATTCTTCTCGCGGGATCGTCACATACACGACATTGTGAAGGTTCTGCGATGCTCGTGGGCACTCTTGCATTCTTGGCGGCAAGGTCGAGGTCATAACATCCAGATACAGAAAGCAGGACGCAGTACATTCACCAGTTAGAGTCGAAAGACTTTGTTGCACGATCGAAAGATGGCGGGGTGATGTGAAATTCGTCATCCTTGCAGAGTCTGCAGGGAGATGTGATGCAACGCATGCCACGTACCATGGACCAATGGCAGGGAATGTGACGAGTCTCAGAACAGTGGGCGTCGATCGTTTTCCTATTCTTCTCAATCTGGCTTTGAACACGAACATGTCGGCGCTTAAAATTGTGAGGGGTCCGAAGAGGGGGGATTGTTGAGAGAACATTATTCAGAGGTGCGAAACTCTTGATGTTGACGAGCTTGGCGGGGAATGGAGGACAGAACCAGCTACTTGGCTATCAATCTCTCTGCCGTGCCTTGCCGCTCATTATCATCGGACATACGTCAATTGGCGTTCAAGTTGAGCCTGTTGAAGAGGAGTATTGTTCTCTAACCCCTCTAAGAACGATTTTGCTCCCTGCGTTGCCTCCTGTTGCTTGGAATTTGGTGTCTATTCCGCTGTTTTCTCAGGAATTAGTGTTTTTTCCCTCAGCACCGAGTTGAAGCTCAACTATTCGCTTGAAATAAAGAAACACCCCTGTCGTCGATATTGGGATCTCGATAATTCCACTTGGGGACTTTGGATTTCGACCCTGATGGCCCAAAGTTGAAAGTACAGCCCGAAAAGGGACTGAAGGGAGAGGAGACGAAGGTGAAAGATCCGGGGCTCGGAGTTGGTGCTGTGGTTGAGGCTTCGTTGTGACTGTTGGAAGCTGGAACGCGGCGTGCAATGAACGTTTCAATTCCCTGTAGGACCACGCAAAGCCGCTGCTCCCATTTCAGGAGGAAACGAGCGCCCCTTCATCGAGACGAGATGGTACAGACCAAGCTCTTTGAGAGCGTCCGGGCACTTCCGTTGAAACCAATCGAGGCACCTTCCTTGGGGTTGCCGTTTTCATACACATGGCAGGTGAGCCCCATTTGAGCGAGTGCAATTGCCACTGCGAGGCCTGCAATGCCTGCCCGATGATGGCTACTTTAAATAGGGAAGAAATTTGATCGTGTTGGGTGAAGGCTTGTGTGGTTGGAATTTGGAGGCTTGAATGAAAGGAGGAGAATATCGATAAGTGATGGATGGGATCAAGAGACAGGAAAATCATTTTGTTTTGCCACGAAGAATGGGAACAGAACTGAGAAATGAGAATCGGAAACCATATGTTTCCTTTATTCTGGACGTCCCTATTAACCCACTGTCCCATTCTGAACCTATCTCTTCGACCTCTCAGCCCTCCCCCAGTCGAGTCCTCGACTCCTCACCCACTCCTAGAGAAGTAATATGATCCTTTCTTATTTCGGCTTGTTGTACAAGGTCTGCATCGATGAAAGGTACGAGCCGGTTCAGGTGGAGACCAGGTCGGCTTGTCAGCGATCTTAATCTCTTCACCGTCCTTTGGAGTTATGAACCCTAGGTCCCTCGCCAATCCCCCTTCCTTCATCTTTCAGTGAGACGCACAGTTAGGGAGCCTGCTTGGTATCGAACCGTTACGTCATCACTTCATATCATCGCTGGATGCTCTCCACGACTGATTCTTACTGTTTGACGTATCTCGGAGCCTCCGGCGGCTTGATGTTAAGGGATGGCGGCTACCTAGGTGCCGCAATCATGTCCCGCGCCTACCATCATAAATCTCGAAAATGGCTGTAGTTCATGTAAGATATGCCGTGTTAAGGTACAATAATAACCGATTATCCCGTGACCTACGTAGGTACCTCAGCTGAATTCTCCAGTGCAACATACAAGGCCCAAGGTGCCAAAACCGTCAACATCGCGACAAATTTTGCGACCTAATCGACGCAATCACCACACCGCAAACGCCACCAACACGCAACGACCTCGGTCTTGTTACACATTTCGCAGAGATTGCGTCTTCCTCCGTGTCAACTTGTCGCCACTATGGCTGGTTTTGGGCCAAAGAGCTTCCCAACAAGCCGAAAGCAGCCCATTTCTCCTCCACGGTCCTCTGCGATTTCAACACCTCGCAGCAAGTCTCCCCAACCCCAATTCAACGCTATTACTATCCCGCAAACATTATGCCTACGCGACGAGTCAGTTTCGG
This sequence comes from Thelonectria blattea, assembly GCA_024115155.1. Lineage (NCBI taxonomy): Eukaryota > Fungi > Ascomycota > Sordariomycetes > Hypocreales > Nectriaceae > Thelonectria > Thelonectria blattea. Next base: position 104,608 of record JAMQMW010000103.1, read on the forward strand.
AGCATAGGTTCTCGTATTGAATCTATTTATGCTGGAAACTGCGTCTCGGTTTTCGCTCTGTCGTTGATTGTCATTGTGGTTCAGTTGAGGATGTGTTGTCGACATCCTCGCCACGCAAGCTTGCTAGACATAGGTTTCAATCCCATCGAGGCCCTCAATGGCCGCGAGGAAAAGCTCAGAGGAAATTTCACGCCAAATGAGCTAATAGCAGAGCTGAAGTCTGTCCTCCTATGCCCCCTCTCTCCTCTAACAAATTCCGTCAATATCTTTCCTTCAGGCCATCTCCTACTATTCCATATGTACATACATTTTCCACGGACAAGTAGCATTAGTAAGACCCTCTCCGACATCGCCACCCCCTTTGCCCATCACCAAGCTGAGCATGAGGCGACTCAGAGTTCGGTTTCCCTCTGGGTAAAACGACATTTTTGCGGGGAAGGGGTCAAAAGAGAAGCCGTGCCAGCCGATCGGGTACCACGGCTTGGGAAACAGCTCCGAACGGCTTGTCAAGTTGTTCCACTGTCCCCCCACTCCGGCTCGTTCTCCGCGGGTGTCTATTGGGGGGAATAAAGCCCGTAGCAACGTTCATCTGTCGTGGGGGGTAGAGCATGAATATGCTTTTCCCTGCTCGTCGGAGAAATGGTGCCAAACGATATGGTTTTTCCCCGGCCCTAGTGTATTAAGACGAGAGAAGGGCCGATGTGGTCATTAAAGGGTCGTTGGACTATCCGTTTGATGCGGCAGACGGATATCTTCGTTCCTATTCGTCGAAATTATTGCAGCAACGTAGTTTTAGTCGACAAGTAGTACCCAAGGATAAGTTTTTATAGATGGATATATAGTCCTGCCGTTGACTTCATGTTGTCAACCTACAACTAGAGAGACCATCTCAACACAACATGAAGAGAACATCTTTCTTATCCGCTCTTTTCCTAGGGTCTGCCGTCGAAGCGGCATCCCTTCAAAGCATCTGCAGCGTCTCATATGCCCAGAAGCACCTCCCAGTCGATGGCTTCTATCCCGGCGTCACCATTGACGAGTCGTCCGTCTCGGCATCGCTCGTGAGCAATGCCTCCTTTACTTCCGAGTGGTATCCCTCAGAGACCATAAACTACTGCAACGTCACGTTTGCCTATTCCCACGACGGCGCAGACGACATTGTCCACGTATCCTACTGGCTGCCCTCGCCTGATTCGTTCAAGAATCGCTACGTCTCGACCGGCGGCGGCGGTTTGGCCATTAATTCCGGCAGCCAGTATGCCCCTTCGGGAATCATCGTCGGTGCCGTTTCTGGCCAGACGGATGGCGGCTTCGGTTCGTTTGATACTCAATGGGACGCCGTGTTCCTCCTCGCAAACGGCACCATCAACTGGCCGTCCGTCTACATGTTTGGCTACCAGGCGCACCACGAGCTCGCGACTCTCGGAAAGGAGTTCACCAAGAATCTGTACAGCGTCTCCAAGATCTACTCTTACTACCAGGGATGCTCCGAAGGCGGCCGCGAAGGTTGGAGCCAGGTGCAGCGCTTTGCGGACCAGTTCGACGGCGCGGCCATTGGCGCTCCGGCTTTCCGCTACGGCCAGCAGCAGGTGAACCACTTGGTTGAAAACGTGATTGAGAAGACCCTCGACTATTACCCTCCCTCGTGCGAGCTGGACAAGATCCTCAACCTCACCATTGCCGCGTGCGACCCGCTCGACGGACGAACCGACGGCGTCATTTCTCGGTCCGACCTGTGCAAGCTCAAGTTCGATCTCAAGAGCATCATCGGAGAGTCCTACTCGTGCGCCGCCGTGCCAGCCTCGACGAGTTACGCGGGAGTCACGGCCGCGACGCCGGAACAAAAGGGAAACGTCAGCGCTCAGGGAGTCGAGGTGGTGAGCAAGTTCCTCGCCGGGCTGCACGACTCCAAGGGTCGAAGGGTGTACCTAAACTACCAGCCCGGTTCAGCCTTTTCCGACGCCGCCACGGCCTATGACGAGGAGACGGGCGAATGGGGAGTCAGTATTAGCGGGCTGGGGGGTGAATGGGTGGCGCGATATCTGCTGCTTCAGGATGAGAGCACTCTCCCAAACTTGGATAATGTCACGTACGACACGCTCAAGGAGTGGATGATTCTGGGAATGACGCGGTACACCGACTCGCTGCAGACGACCTGGCCCGACCTCAGCGACTTCAAGTCTGCCGGCGGAAAAGTCATCCACGTCCACGGCGAATCCGACGACTCAATCCCAGCCGGCTCCTCGGTGCGCTACTACGAGTCGGTCCGCAGCATCATGTATCCCAAGATGAGCTACAACAGCAGCGTGGCCGAGCTCGACGACTTTTACCGTCTATATCTGGTTCCCGGAGGCGCGCACTGCGGTACGAACACGCACCAGCCGAACGGTCCTTGGCCTCAGACGACTCTGCAGACGGTGATTGAGTGGGTCGAGAAGGGGGTGAAGCCGGATACGTTGAAGGGGACGGGGGATATCGACACGATTTGCAGGTGGCCTTTGAGGCCGAAGTGGTCGAACAAGGGGAAGTCTTTTGACTGTGTTTATGACCAGGAGTCGATTGATTCGTGGAAGTATGATTTTGACGCTTACAAGGTGCCAGTCTATTGATAGGTCTGGCTGGGGCTGGTGATCTTCCTTGGGTTGTCAGGACTTAGTTGGTACATGTACATATTCAGTTCAGAATCCTGTCGCGTCAACCGTCAGACGGGGCAATTATTTGCACACAAATCATATTTTCCACAGTTTGAAACAAAGAAATGGACGGCCCATTGCAATAGACTACTGCAGGTCAGCCGCCCCCAAATTAAATCCCCCCATCAACCACCAGCGTGGCGTTCACGCTGCGTATTTCCCCACGTACCGTGAATACGCCAAGAACATGAAATGGAAAATCACGGCCGTTATTGAACTGCTGGCAACTCGCAAGTGAGGGCTTTCGTATCAAAAAGTAATCTTACACAGCGGGTCGCGTGGGTTTATTGCTTCAAGATGCTCAACTTGGCGCAACCCGGCGACGCCTTGACGCGGTGAGATGAGTCAGGCCGGGACTTGCATATGGGGTGCTACAAGTGATGTCAGATTATGCAAGGGAGAGGATCGACGGGACGTCGGCACTTATATCTAAGCCTCCCCTCATCGGGTTGTCGGTCAAGTGTTTCCCCTGCTGACAAGCACTTCTTCTCAACTCTTCACTACTCAACACTGTTCACCACTCCTTAACTCATCATGACCCTCCCCGACGAAGCCAACACCATGACGGGCGGCTGCTCGTGCGGAGCCATCCGGTACCGCATCGCCATCCCGCCTCTCTCCTCTCGCTACCTCAGTCCCATGGCACCCCCCTCTGCAAACATCCGCCTCCCGCAAATCCTCACCTGCCACTGCAACGACTGCCGCCGCATCACTGGCTCATTCCTCCCCGTCGCCGTCATCGACCTCGCGGCCCCGATGCTCACCGTCTCGGCCATGTCACCTGCCTCGGAAACTACCCTCGTCTCGGGCCGCATCCTCGACGTCTTAAAGGACGACTACGACGCCGAGAAAGCCGACTCGGAGCGTCCTCCTTACCTCCCTGCCGTAGACGTCCTGCGCGCCACGCGCGAGAGCGAGACATGGCTGCGCTTCTTCCACAGCGGGAAGTGCGGAGAAGACTGGTCTCGTAGCTTTTGCGGACGGTGCGGCACGCAGCTGTGCTATCATTTCCAGCTGAAGCCCGAGTGGTGCAAGGGGGGAACGCAGCCGGAGGGGTGGAGGGATGTGTTCCATTTGTACTTGGGGACGATTGATCGCGAGTTTCACGACAAGGAGTGGCTGGTTCCGGATACGGAGCTTCACTTCAAGTACGGGACGTACATGGGCAAGTCGACTTCGGCGACGGCCGTGGGGTTGAAGGGTGTGCCCAAGTTGAAGGAGTTGGCTGCTGTTCAGGGGGTTGTGAGCGAGGAGGAGTTGAAGGAATTGGGGGGGGAAGGAGTAGAATTATGTCACCATTCATTAGAGTAGTTTGCCTTTGAAAGGGATGTTTGTCTTTTGACGGATTATTATTCACTAGGATATAGTACAGGATATGCCGAACTGTCGGCCAGTCAAGTTCATGTTGAATAGTATACCTCTTACAGACAACCCCCCTTTTCATCCAACCGCATAACCTCTTCCGATATTGGCGTATTGGAAATCCTCATCTCGGCCAACATCTTTGCCAAAACCGGCATCTCAAACGGAACCTCCTCGGCCGTCATCAACCCCTCCCTCTGCGCCACCATCATACTCTCAAACACATCCGCCAACTCCTGACTATCCCATATCCCCTCTCTCCGATTCAACCCCCTCAGCCGCCTCAACGCCTTGAGCCGCACGTCGTCAAACGGACAACACGTGCAGATGAAGCTCAGCCCGGGAACCACGTCGGCGCTAAACGTAAACACGGGCTGCTTCGCGTCGGTCGCGCTGGAATCGAGCAGTCGCTCGGCCCGGCGGAGGATGCGTTCCCAGTCTTCGAGCGTGTTGTTGTCGACGTGGTAGTCCATCTTCATGAAGGCTCCCCAGACGGACTGGTGTAGAGATAGCGTGTCGAGCTGGTACTGCTCTCGTGAAGACAGGTTCGTCTCGTCGACGCGTTCCTTGAAGGCGTCGAACTGGTCGATCCAGTCGGTGATGGACAACTCGACCACCTCCCACATCATCTTCTCATAGTCGTCCATCTCTGGCGGCGCCGGCGGTTTTCCCCCGTCTCGCGAGCACTCGCCCCGAGCCGGAGGCGGGTTACGTTCCCAGAGATGATGCCGAATCGAGTTGTCGACGAGTTCCAGCGACCGCAGCGAGTCCAGCGCCTTGGAGTAGGACGAGAAGGGCGCGGTGGGATACTGCACGGTTAGGGTCTTGACGTCCCGACACGTCAGGTCGGGAACGATGTCGTCGCCGAGATACATGCCCGCGTCCTGGCAGAAGCTGTACAGCATGTCGGTGACTTCGTCGACAAACTTGGGTACCCCCGAGATGCCCTTTCCACCTTCCCCCTTTTTCGCACTCAACATCGGAACCTCGGCGTTCTTCCTCAGAGACCTGAGCAGCGCGGCCCCAGCACGAAGATGCCTCAACGCCTCGCTGTATCGTCCCTGCAGGTTCTCGATGCAGATGAAGATGACGCAGCACGTGAGTACAACCTCCATGTTGGAACTCGACGCCGTGCGCATAAACGCCTGCATCTGGCGAATCGCCTCGTTGTACTGGCAAATAACAGCCTTGTCCAGCTTGCCCCTCTGGGCGCGGGGTCTGCCGTGCTGCGTCTTGAAGTGGCGATGGACTCCCCCGAGGGCGCAGAGGGCGTACTTTACTGGTTCGACGGCGTGGCCCAGCGGGAGAGCGTGGACTTGCCAGAAGTCGGTGCAGTCCGAGGCCATGGTGAGGTCGTGGATGGTTGTGGTGCGGAAGTGGTGGAAGAGTTCGTTTTGGGTTGGCATGACGGAGATGTCGCTGGCGAGGTCGTGTATCGGGGTTATTTGCGGGAGTTCATCTATTCTCGGGGGGAGGACTCGGACGAGCTCTGTTGTAGCATCAGGACCCTTTGGAGCTGGAGGTAGTCTCTTCTTGTTGGGCCGACGAGGAACAATCTTGTATCCATCGCATTTGACCTGGTCCTTTTCACACCGGTCGCAGGTGGGCTTGCCTTCGTCGCATTTCAAGTGACGAGTTCTGCTCGTCAGTAAAGCGTCAAGAGAAAGAGACAAGATGAAGTATGCTCACTTGCTGGAACAAGTTAGCACCCGACATGATAAACACAATACACACCACCCACCAGGTCAAGCACCCGGTCCTCACTCTCGGAGCACTGGCCCTAGTCCACTTCTTGGGTTTCTCGGCCATTGTTCGTGCAGGTCCTACACCCAGGTAAACTCATAAGTGTAACCGCGTATCTCTTGCCGCGCGACCGAGTGTCTGCATCTTGATCCTATTGCAAGGTTTCTTCGTGAGAAGGGCGGACCCGCGGTGGTAAATAAACGGCATTTCACTAGATAGCTGCCTCGTTCTCCTCGGTTGTTCGATACGACGCAGCCAATCAGGAACCGCGGAGAGTCGTAATGGGGTCGTGGCGCAGCTCTCCACACGAGAGAACGGTGAAGCGATTCGGGAAACGGGCGGAACTTTGACTGTTTCAGCCCCGGTAATCTATGTTCTCGGGGGGGCTATGTAGAGGAGAGTGCTCTGAAACGGTTGCTTTTGTCGTTTGTGATGAGGGAATCTAGATCTTGGCATTCGGTAGAAGTGTTGGTTTTGTAGGAGGCCTGTTGAGTCATTCGGTCTACATGAGTGGTGGAAGATGCAGTTCGGCACGTCGCCAACAAGAAACAATGCGATCAATTGGATCATTGCCGTGACGTATTGACAGTTTCAGTTTACTCGTATCGATCTTGCCATATCCATTGAGTCGCTGTCTCACTTACTCGTCTTGACTCCTCCAGGACATCTATCTCGCCCATCTTACCCGCTGTCCATCTGTCAATCCCCCCCAAGCTTCATTCCAGCAGCATTCTCCAACCAAGTATTCCAATCCACCTCCCCATCCACGTCCATGCTCAAATCAACACCCGCAAACACATCCATGCCCGGGTCCGAATCAGCCCACAGCCAGGGCGTAAAGTCGGGACCAATCGCCTGGTTCCCAGACCAGTCGGCAGGAACCGCAAAGTCCATGTCGTGGTGTGAGCTTTCGGCAGCGCCGGGTGCCAAGGCGTTCTGGAAGTGCATCTGGTCTGTGTTCGAAGGGACTTTGGGAACCTGAAGACTTGGGACTCCCGGTTGGGGATTTGACCAGGTATCCTGCTGCGGCACGTCGGCTAGTACAATGGACGGCTGAGCACTGGGAATTCCCTCTTGCCCAGATACAAGCCTCCGCCAGTGCTCGCGAAACATCTCCTCGCTCTTCCCCTCGGGAAACGGCCCCGAGCTGCCCGGAACAGGCATCTGTCTATCCTCCCTCTCGAGCACCTCAACCGCCGCCGCATCCCCGCGAAGCCTCTCCAACTCCGCCTCGCGCCATCTCCGCGCCTTGGCCATGAGCTTGCGCAGCGGCACCCAAAACTGCAACTTCTTGTCCATATCGGGGATCAACCAGGCACTATGCAACGCCACCCAAGCTCGCTCGACAACCGGCGACCAGGCCCGTCGAGACGTCTCGATGAGCATGTAGACAATGGCGTACCAGTGCGTATAAGTCTGGTAGATCCATCGCCACTGGCGACACCGCGCCTCGGCGTTGAGCACGTGGTTGTACTCTGAGACTTCGATGGCCGACACGAGGAGCTTGGTGCGCACGTCGTCGGAGAAGCGCTCGCTGGGCGACGAGAAGAGCGCGGGGAGATAGATCAGGAGCGTCATCTTGGAGATGACGAGGCGCACGACTGTGACCCCGACCCAGTACAAGATGTTGCCCGACTCGGACGCGTGTCGAAAGTAGCCGTGGTCCAGCTTCTCGTACAGCGAGTTGAGCAGGCGACCCTGCTCTTCCAGACTCGGTCCGCCATCCTTTACCCCCGGAGCCATGATCTGTCTCGTCACGTCGCTCATCTCGAACCAGACGCGCGCGAGAGACATGTCGGTCAGGCCGTGGCGCTCCCTCGGCGTCTCCTTGGTATCCGGGTCGATGTCCGCGTCGTTGATGTTCAGGGGCATCTTGGTGTCGAAACTGCCAATGGAAATGGTAAACTCCGTCCCCTGGTCCTCGGACGCGCGTGCGTCGATGTTGCACAGCGACCACCAGACCCTCCGTCGCATCTCGACCTCGAACGGAGACAAGTGCTTGAAGTGCGAGCCGTCCCTGTGCAGCCCAATCGCCTGACCCATCCTAATAACCAGCCCGGCCATCATCCACACGAACCTGGGACTATCGTGACGTCGAGCGAGGCACAGAAACACGGCCAGAGCCTGCACGAGAGTCAAGTCGGGAGCGTTGAGGAAGTCGGCCATGGCCAGGGCACGCTCGAAGCCGAGCCGGTACTTGAGGTTGAGGTCAGCCTTTGTGGAGCCAAAGTTGGCCAGCACGTCTTCGTCCTCCAAGGATGTCACGGCCGCGTAATAGATTGAGAAGACGAGGGCCTCGTTGGCCGGACTGAGGCTCGGGGTGCGGGATCCGCGGTTCCCGTTCATCATCTTGGTGAGGCTGGGGACGTGGACCAGCTGCGCAAAGTAGTTTACGTTTTCCGAAAAGGTGTTGATCAGAAACGGGATTTGCGACGGCAGCGGTCGGAACTCGTCCAGGGAGGTTGAGGGGGATAGGTTGTGGCCGAACATGAAGGCGTGTCGCTCCGAGGGCGTTCGAGCGAGTTCCTGCGTAGAGGGGGTTTTGCCGGGCGAGCTTTCGTCTTCTGATGTGTCGGAATCGCCGTCTGCGAGACCCCGGGTGTCCATTTTCAAGCCATCGAGCTGGAGAGTCAGTGTACCGAACAATTGAAGCGGCAGAAGAGTGTAGTTACCTCATCGCTAACGCGCGACCAAAAGCCAGTGCCAATGTAGCGGCTCTGAGTCGAATCGTGGAGGATCAGCCGTCCAAAATGTTTCTGAACGCCAGTTGTGCTCGTGCTGGGCGATGAACTGACACGGTCTGCATCTCGTCGGTTCGCACCAGCCTCGGGACTCCCAGTAGTGGCATGCTCAAGCTGGACGCTCAACTCCTTGACGAGGCCTTCGAGATTGCGTAACCTCTCCATGACCTGGTCGGCCACGGGGTTCACATCCCTCTCAGGTGCAGCCGCCGCATTCGCAGTAGCATTCGCAGTAGCATTCGCAGCCGCATTGTGAGCGACGCGTTCCAGACGACGCGCCCACCTTGGAGGCCGGTCATTCGAGGGAACCACGCATTGGACGTTTGCTCGACGACAGTTGGAGCAAGGCGAGAGCTTGTCGCATCGGACCTTTCGACTGCGACACACGACGCAGCTGCGCGGCTTTGTCTGGGCTGGTGCCGACGGAGAGACGGACGAGTTCGCGTGTTTCTCGGACGCTGAAGATGCCGAGGCCGAGCCCGAAAAGCCCGCGAGTCCGCCCGAAGACGGAGGAGGGCCTTGGGTGGACTGGGAAAGGACTGGGACTGGGTTCATCTGTGAGGTCTAGTGTGCTCTCGCTGTGGCTTTTCTTTGTTAGTTGGGTACGTTGCGTGGCATGAAGCTTCTTCATGGCTTCTTCTCTCTTGCTGACAGAACGATGACTGTCATCCTAGATTCCGAGCCATTCCCCCGCCTCTTCCGAGACGGACGGCTTAACATATCCAAACAGGGGGACAAGTTGAGCTGTCTGGTTTGCCGCATATCAATCACAGTGCATTATCGCTATTGCTCAGTGGGCAGTATCTCGCCCGAATACTTCTTTAAAAGAGTTTTCTCAATTATTCTGCCCTCAGGCTATAAAGGCAAACATTCTATTCGATTCGTCTCCCAGGTGCTCATGTATCCCTGATACTCCCCATTAACGCGACGGATGGTGAGAATGCCCCCATCTATTTCCCATACCGGCTAGAGCTCGTCAGCGAAGTGGTATTTTGGCCGGGGTGAGACTTGGTGTTTTGGTGCAGCAACGGTTGCGTCATGTTCTGGTCGCGAATGCCTCAATTTCCATCATCAACCACTCACTGATGGTTGCGATAAGATGCAAGTTGCAGAAAATACATGTAACTGACTGATATTCAAGAAAATTCTAGTGAGATGAAATACAGACATTAAGTAAACTTCTAAAGCCTCGCCATAAAACCATTATCCACGCCATCAAGACAAATAACCGCCAACGCTCAATCAAACAAAACACATCCGTACGGAGTACAACCCCTCAATAAGTAATCGTCACCATCTTCTTCACATACTTGGCCTCCCCCTTAATCAGAAGCACCTCCGCAACCCACCTCCCAGCATCCTCCCTCGAAATAGTATACCCAATCGCCTTGCTCTCGTGCCCATTCTTGGGATCCTCGACTCCCACGCGCACCGCCTTGTTCGTCTCGCCATCGGTCAAGAAGCTGGGACGAATAATGGTCCAGTCCTCGTCGCTCGCAATCGTCTTCTCCTCGAGCACCTTCTTGTCCAAGTGAGGCACCTTGAGACCGGCCTTGTACAGCGGAACCATGGCCAAGGGAATGTCCCTCCCGGCGCTGGAAATGCCCGTCGAGCTGCCCATCACGAGAAGAGGTTTTCCCGCAACACCATCGCGACGCAGCAGAGCCAGAGCCTCCAAAAGTGTCTCGATGCCCTTTTCGCAAACGTGCGCGTCGTCGATGCTCAGCTTGGACACGTCGAACCTCCCGCCAATGGTGGAAACGATGATGTCCACCATGGTCCCGTCTTGCTTCTTGAGGCACGAGGAGACGGCGGAAACGTCGTGGGCGTTACCCTGGACCACGCGGAGGTTCGGGTTGGAGCCGGCGGGGAGGATGTCGGTGAGCTTGGAGGGGACTCGGCAGAGGGCGACGCACTGGAGGCCGGCGCGGAGGGAGTGTTTTAGGGCTGAGAGGCCGATGCCGGTGCTGGCGCCGAAGAATGCGACCGTCTTGGACATTTTGTTGTGAGGGTGGGAGAGGTTTGTGGAGTTTGGAGTTGAGAAGATGAGAGTAATCTTGGATGTAATGACTTGTTGGTTGATGTGTTTATTTCCATTCCATCATAGCGACATATCAAACTGTTTATATGTCTATTCAAATCGCACGCTCCAACATGGCTGAACCCCCGAGAGCTGACCGAATCGGCCGAGATGCACGCGAAGCCATCGTCACCACCCAGGCGGCCGTTTTCCCCCCTGCAAATTGATCGGGTGGCGTTCAACAGTTCCTCCGATGGACCGTCAGCGCCCACACTCGGACGAATAGCGTCCTTGTGGCGTTCAGCAGTTGCGAGTGTTCGTCCGACCCGGCGGTTCGTGGGTGTGAGTGATGGCTTGGATGTTAATCTATAAGATGAGGACGGTGAATTGGCTGGAGATGATGGTGTGTGTAGTTTCTCATCGGAATCACATCTGTCCGCGTTGACTGCCTGGCCGCTTCATCTTTTGTCATTTCTCCCACCCTCATCACTCCCGCCACCACACCATGGGCATCACCGTTTCAGCCAAAATCGAGATCCCAGCGCCACCAGCTGCGGTTCGATCAGTGGTTCGTTAAACCCGTCCTGAGCGTGAATACATACAAATGCGACGAAGTACTGACCATGAAAATGTAGTTTCTCGACTTCCCTCGCTATAAAGAATGGCAGCAGGGCTGGGAAATCACTCCCCTCGACGACGGCAGCAGGCACCCTTCTGAACTGCAACCAGGCGACCGTCTCAAAGTATCCATGCACGGCATGACATTTCGCCCGACCGTGGCTGTAAGTTTGTGTGCATGCTCAGTTGTTGGATGCCTTCTAATCCATGCAGGAAAACTCACCCGATTGCTTCACCTGGGAGGGATCGCTGTACGGACTCTTGGTAGGGAAACATTGGTTTGCATTTTCTCCCAGCGAGGAGAACCCAGGTGGCACCACGTTTGTTCAGAGCGAGGATTTCACGGGGCTGCTGACGGTTTTGTATTGGCCGTGGAGGAATAAGGAACGGCCGATGGAGAATTGGGATCAATTTAATGCGGCGTTGAAGAAGGAAGTAGAAAGGAGTTCTCGGGTTTAGATGCTTTATTTTCTAGGTAATAATTATTCCTTTAATTAGAAGCGCAGCATGTCCTCTTACAAACCCAAGTCCGCCGGCGTTGGTGGCGTGAGGCGTCCAGTGCAGTTGGTGATTTACAAGCCAACGCCGGCGGACTTGATCAGAAGAAGCACAC
>JAMQMW010001024.1:8559-29435 GCA_024115155.1 Thelonectria blattea
CTCTCATCATGGCAGTGGGGGAAGGAATTCGTATCAATCGAAAAGAAAGGATTTGACTCGGATTTGCATCACACCGATTGAACCTCCCTGTCTGACTTAACGCTTGGGCCCTGGAAATTAACAAGAGAGACAGGGGGGAAGGAATGGGAAGCCGCTAGTTTGTTTCGTCTCCACCGCTGTTACAGACTTTTGGGCTTTTCGGGTTTCACTGCAGCAGCTTCGACGACGATGGCAATTTCAGGAGCAATGATGATGATGATGATGTGACTCAGTGTTCCTGACGGTGAATGTCCCAAAGGAGACATGTCCGAGTGTCACCAAATGCCTCGATTGCGCGGATATGTATTCGTACGGATACTTGAAGCAAATGAGCCTTGTAGAACATCCAATCGCATCTCCCGAGTCGATTTCCCAAACTGAAACATTCTAATCATTGAATCCCGTCCGTCTCCCCCGGACTTCCGGGACCAGCCGGGCCGTTTTTGCTTTCCCTTTTGGACCGTTCGTAGCCTTTTGGAATGGACAAGCGAGTCGATGACATCAAGATTTCGCTTGCTCGAGGTATATCCAACGTACCAATTGGAGGTAACACGTTACACCAAACGGACAAAGAACGATTGTGCACCTCAAGAAGACCAAGAACTGCAGCCTTCTCCGATCCGACATGAACTGACAGCACTTCAGGGCAAATTTGGATATGGATTCATTCGTGCCTCATCGGCTGATTCAATTCAACAAAAAACGCCTTCACACCCCCAGGTTTTGTAACGCCCTATTCATATCTACGGGTCTCGAAGTGTCCTCGAGTGGTATTCCAACATCGCCTCCCTTAAATTCAAAGCCCATGATAATTCATATCAACTTTTTTTGTTTCGTGTCCAGATCCCCAAAAAATCATTAGGCGTAAAGCTTCTTCTCGTAAGACTCCATGTTCACGTTACCCTCCAGCTGCGCACTGGCGGTGCGAATCTCGAACCGCACGTTGCCCTTCTCAGCCTCCTCGTGAAGCTCAATCAGGCTGCGCGAGCCGCTGTCCTGGAGGGAGTGCTTGAGACCCGCGGCGAGGTAGGGAACAAACTTGTTGATCGAACTGGCATTCATGTTAGCATACTTCCATATCACTTTCGTTGCGGAGAATCACTCACCCTCGGTGGGCAACAGCACCAGACACACCCTGAGCAACGAGGACGCTGTCACCCTCGGAGAAGTAACGAGCGGTACCGGCGTTGCTCTTCTGGCTGTCCTTGCCGCCACCACCGGCCTTCTTGTCCTGCATGGCATCGATGCTGCCCATGCCTCGGTAAGCCTTGACCAGCTTACCCTCGCGCGAAACGAACGAGGTACCGGGGGACTCCGTGGTACCGGCAAGGAGACCACCCATCATGACGGTGGAAGCGCCAAGGGCGAGACCCTTGACAATGTGGCCGACGTTTTGAACACCGCCGTCGGCGATGCAAGGAACACCGAAGCGAGCGGCAAATCGGCTCACATTGTAGACGGCAGCGGCCTGGGGACGGCCCACGGCCATGACCTCTTGGGTAATGCAGGCGGAACCACTGCCCATACCAATTCGGAGACCGTCAACACCAGCGGCGATGAGGGACGCGGCCTGCTCTCGAGTCACGACGTTTCCGCCAATGACATCGAGGTTGGGGAGTTCGGCCTTGATCCACTTGATCATCTCGATCTGGTACATGCTGTTACCCTGAGACGAGTCCAGGATGACAATGTCCAGACCAGCATCGACCAGCTTCTTGAGACGAAGCTTGTCCTCTGGGCGGGTGCCAATGGCAGCGGCGCAAAGGAGCTGCTTGCTATCAGGGAGCTTGGAGGCGAAGGGGAAGTGCTGGTTCTTGGTCAAGTCGGAGCGGGAGATCATGGAAACGAGGTTCAACTCCTTGTCCACGATGGGGAGCTTTCCCTTCTTCGACTTGGCAAGAATCTTATTCGCCTCGAGGAGGGTAACGCCATCGGGAGCGGTGATGAGGTCGGTGACCATGACCTTGGAGACAGGAGCCTCCAGGTCTTCCTCGAACTGAATGTCTCGGTTGGTGACAATGCCCAGCAGCTTGGAACCGAGCTTGCCGTCCTCTGCAGAATTTTCATGTTAGCCCAGAGTCTGGTGCGGGGTGACGCGACTGAGAAACAATGACTGGAATTGAGGCTGAAATCATAGTAAAGGTAGTCCCCATGACTGTCGTCTATACGGTGGAACGAAAGTTATATATAAAAAGATGTAGAATCATGCAACCGAGAAAGCAAAGCAGAGATGTAGCATGGTTTGTACTCACCGGTGACAGGGAAACCACCGAAACCCCACTTCTCCTTCAAGGCCTTGGCCTCACCGACGGTGGTGTTGCAGTTGATGACAACGGGGTCGAGGATGAAGCCGTTCTCGTACCGCTTGACCTTGCGGACCATGTCGGCCTGGGCATCGGGCGAGCAGTTGTGGTGAATGACACCGAGACCGCCCTGGAGAGCCATGTGGATGGCCATCTCGTGCTCGGTGACGGTGTCCATGGGAGACGAAACGAAGGGCGTCTTCAGCGTAATACGCTTCGTGACGGGGGAATCGAGCGTCACCTCGGAGGCAGCGAAGCCAATGTAGCCCGGAAGCAGCAGGAAGTCATTGTAGGTCAGGCCGCCGTGCTTGGACGTGTCCATGAGCTCGTGGAGGTCGAGGCCATCCTTGGACTTGTACTCGTTGAGCACGTCCAGGGCGGTGGTGTGGTCGAGGACCTTGGCGGAGGACATTTTTGGAGAGAAAACGGGGTGAGGTCGAAGACGAATAAACGAGTCGATTCTGTGCAGCAAGCTGTGAAGTGTTTGTCTGAACCGACTGCGAAAATTGATGGAGCGCTTCTTCCCGTAGGAAAGAAAAAAGAAGAGAATGCTGGTGCCCGCTCGAAAACTTTTTTATGCCCACCGGGACCCTGCGTGGCCGAACGCGCGATCTGGTGCGGGGCAAGTGCCGCCGACTCGACGGACAGGTGGGGTTCTTGCCTCGCACTGGAAGAGTTTTTTTTTGTTCCAGAGTCGACGAGAACTTCTTGGCATTTTCCGTGGCATTTTCCTCGTGGCAATTGACTTACCCTACACCACTCGCGAATACCTAGTCCTTCAAGAACTGAAATATATCTTAATCTCAACATCATTGCTCCACCAACTCTTCAATCCCATCTCGTCCCAAGCCGTCCCAATGTCAATCTCGAGTACATGCTCGTCGCAGGCAGAAATCGATACCGTGTGCCGCGGGATTGCCTGACCCTGAATCGTCGCTAGGAAGTCACCCTCAATGGTCATCGAGGGCAACGAGGACAGGTATAGACCTGAACTCAACTGTTAGCACAATTGGCCGACCAGGACGTATATCATGCACCACCACGCACCTAGAACCCCGAATGCCTTGATCCGAGTGTCAATCTCAACTCGACCATTCTCCGCCTGCTTGACCTGGTTTGCAGCAATGGCAGCCGCGCCTGTCATCTTGCCCAACAGACCCAAGTTGGCTACCTGGGTGGTTCCATGTTTCGTTCCCGACACTGTTGTTAGAGGCGAGGCGCAGAAGATTTCGTAGCCTCCAACAAGGAGGGCACCGGTGATCAAAGAGTTGGGCTCGCCCACCTTGGTTGGCCTCGAAACCCTGCCCGTCGTGTGGGCTCGAACGACATACTCAACTGAAGGGTCAGTCCCGGGGAAAATGGACAAGGGGATGAGTTCCGTCAATGGGCATGCCGAGACGTTGAAAATGGCCAACATTGGATTCCCCGTTTGCGAGGCACCTGTTATTGTGAGCCAACATTCCCAGACGCCACCGAGACATTGCTCACCATGATAACCTCCCACTTTCAAGAGCACGCCGTCCTCGTACCCCACGTAGGGATGAACCGCCCTCCCAACCACACTGGGTCTGAGAATCACGGTTCTTTCCCTGGGAGTCACGCCTGTCATCTGTCCAATGAGATCCAGACTGTGCTCCCCAGGGACGTCCGTGATATATATCGGCCCTCCGCTAATGCACCTCGCCGCAGCGTGAAATCCCGAATATCCGTGTACCGTCTGAAACATGTCCCAGTCCGGAAGCACATTCAGATACTGCGTAAAGATGCTATTGTAGGCATTTGTCCATACATGCCAGGGGTGCGATGAAGGGACATCGGGAAAGAAGTCGTTCGAGTTGCGGACGACGATGGCCGGTCTGTTGCCGGGCATTTGTGAGTGAAAGAGAGCCTGGGGCATCTGAGACATGCATGATATGGCCCTGGCACTGAAGTGACGGAGCATGGAAATGGTCCACGTATCCAGATAGCGCTTGGATAGCGCACGGCGAACAGAAGCGCTGGTCCAGCTGTCCAGCATGAACTGGGCATCAGTCTTCACGGCATCGACTCCGCAATCGGAGAGGAACCGGTAGAAATCGTTGTAGAACCGCGAGACGTCTTCTTCCGCAACAACGGTCATTTCGCCCCCAATCGGAGGATCGACGTCCTCGCGTGCTACTCTGATCGTCTTGTAAGTTTGGGCAAGTTGGCCGTCAGGGGCAAGACCGCCCCAATATCCAAGAAGGGCATGCCACACAGCGATGTGCTGGATATGCGGTTGCTTCTGCCGAATGTGAGAAACGGTCGCCTTTAGGCCCTTGGGGAATGCCTTGGTGTCTGCTTCGAACTCCTTCCATCCGTGCTGGAACTGGTCGTGGCCTTTGTAGTCAATTGATTGCCAATTGTCGTCAATAATGAGACTCGAGATTTTGATATTGTGTTGCGCTAGCTTGTCGACGGCATCGAATAACTTCTGGTCAGTGAGCTTTTGCCCGAGGGCATTCCATGTACCTCATAACATGTTAGAAAAGAGTGCCTGAAGGGGTAGGAATATGACTAACAGAAACCAAGCCCATCATACCAATGCTCTATCCACTGGGGTTTAAAGTCGCCTGGAAGCGAATCCGGCTCTTCGCCGTGCGGGGGACTTGTCTGCCTTGCTCTTGATACCAGGGTCCTAGCATGGTACATTACAGCAGCAACGGCAAGCTCGAAGCTATCGCTCTCGGAAACCAAGATGGTGGCCTTTTCTTCGGAATCGCCGTCGTTTCGGGCCTGAAATATTTAGTAGAGGCTCAATGAGAAAAGTTCGTTTCTTACATGGACACAGATACCACTGTTCGACGTGTGTCTAAGGAGTGGTAAGACGTGACTTATGCCACCGACAGCAAGGAACACCAGGTTTCTCCCTTGAGGGCTCATGAAGGAACACAATATGGCATCTTTATCGAGAGAAAAGTGAGACTTGCCATGACGAGGGGCAAGCCATGGAGTGGATTGACGAACAACAGCAAACCACCTGTGCCAATGTTAGCAACGGCGCGGGATGCATGTATTGCCCCTTACCTCAAGAACGAGCCCCATGGTATTCCGATGGAAATGTCCCGATACGCAGAATCATCTCCGTCAGCAGCAGGAATGGGTGCTTCAAGAGCCCATATGTTCGTTCTGGGAGATTGGCTTAAGCAAGGGGAAATCTTCCAGTCCTTGACATTCAGATTTGCGATGAGATGGGATAATTTGTCAGACGGGGTGATGGACGAGGGTTTGAGGATCCAGCCATCATCGAGTCCTTGCTCATCCCGGATCCATGTCCAATCTTCATCTGGGGTCGCACGGAATCTCAGGGTAAACTGTACCGAGGCGTCGAACGATAGAGGTGACGCAAAATACAATCGTGACACGGAATCTGGCAGGGGCTGCAAGGCTTGAGGAGTTTGGCCGTCTTCAATGGGAAGGAGTTGGACATGACTCCATTCTGATCCATCTACTGATAGCCAGATGGAAACTTCCCACGGCTCTGCATCACGAGACTTGGGGATTTCAAGGACCGCAGTGAAGGTGAGATTTGGGGATTGAGAAGAGATTGCTTGGCCCAGGGGCGGGTAACTTTGGAGAGTTGCTACCGTGGGAGGAGCGGGCGTCTGCTTTGATATGTTGATGGCCTGGAACATCTGGCTGAACCATGAACTGGTTGAGGCCATGGTATTTGGATCTGATGGCGAGCACCGTAATTTGGGATGGAGTATGAACGAGGAAGATTGAAATGTTGGATTGGATGGAGAAGAGGAATCTCTAGTAGGTCAGATGAAGAAGAGAAGAGATGGAATGGCTTCTCGCGACTTGACGGCGCAACAAGAGTCTCGCGAGTTGCTTGAAGCTGTTGACTGCAAGGCGGAGAAAGCAGCACTTACTGCGTCAGAAGCACTGCAGTCTTCCCTGTCAGCTTGTGAGTGGGCGTTTGGCTGGTTCTGGTTGGACAATTCGGACACGAAAACAATCAGCGAGTCGACACAACCTTGGAACGGTGGGGATCCGTGAGAAACCAGAAACGGGTTAGCACCGTTAGTAATCCGGACCCCTCATTGGCCAGGCTCCCGGTCTCCTCTCGCTCTGATTCGGAGTTGGTCGGAATGACTAAGCCTCCGCCTAAAAGCTCAGGCGCAAATTCTCCTTCTACGAATAGCCGGCAGCTCGAAAGATTCCCTAAACAACTCACTCTGCGTCCCCTCCAAACCTCCGTCATGGCGTCCCGGAGATTGGCTTTGAACCTCTCGCAGGGCCTGCGAGCCCGCGCTGGTCTTTCCGCCGCTCCCCTCCGACGAGGCTTTGCCACTCCTACCACCGTCGGCAAAACCCAGACGACGACTCTTCCCAATGGCTTGACCGTGAGCACCCATCCGATCCGGAAACACCAATTGGCCTCGCCACGCTTCATGGATTGCCAATCTAACTCGTGTGTGATAGGTTGCGACCGAGCACTCGCCCTTCGCCCAGACCGCGACCGTCGGTGTCTTCATTGACGCCGGTTCAAGGGCCGAGACGAACGAGAACAATGGCACCGCACACTTCCTCGAGCACCTTGCCTTCAAGGTTGGAATATCGTTCAATCGGCCGCAATTCTTGGCTAACACGCACATTAGGGCACCAACACCCGCTCTCAGCACCAATTGGAGATGGACATCGAGAACATGGGCGCCCATCTCAATGCCTACACCTCGGTCAGTCGGGTGAAGGGATCTGATTCGTGACTACGCTAACAACGACCACAGCGCGAGAGCACTGTCTACTTCGCCAAGGCCTTCAATGCCAACGTTCCCCAGTGTGTCGACATCCTTTCCGATATCCTCCAGAACTCGCGTCTCGAGGAGAGCGCCATCGAGCGCGAGCGAGATGTTATCCTCCGAGAGTCCGAGGAGGTCGAGAAGCAGGTCGAGGAGGTCGTTTTCGACCACCTCCACGCCACTGCTTTCCAGCACCAGGGCCTCGGCCGCACCATCCTGGGCCCCCGCCAGAACATCCTCGACATCACCCGAACCGAGTTGACCAGCTACATCAAGAACAACTACACGGCTGACCGCATGGTCCTCGTCGGTGCTGGTGGCATCCCCCACGAGCAACTGGTTGAGCTTGCCGAGCAGCACTTCTCCAAGCTCCCCAGTACTGGCCCCAAGAACCAGGCCTACGAGCTCTCCAAGAAGCAGGCCGACTTCTTCGGTTCCGATGTCCGTATCCGTGACGACAACATGCCCACTGCCAACATCGCTCTCGCCGTGGAAGGTGTCAGCTGGAACTCCCCCGACTACTTCACTGCTCTCGTTGCCCAGGCCATTGTCGGCAACTACGACAAGGCTCTCGGCCAGGCTCCCCACCAGGGCAGCAAGCTCAGCGGCTACGTTCACAAGCACGACATTGCCAACAGCTTCATGAGCTTCTCCACCAGCTACAGCGATACCGGGTAAGAAATATGGCATGCAGTACAAGGAAGCGGGCTAACAACTCTCAGTCTCTGGGGTATCTACCTCGTCACCGACAAGCACGAGCAGGTCGACGATCTCGTCCACTTCGCCATCCGCGAGTGGATGCGTCTCTGCACCAACGTGTCCGCCGCCGAGGTTGAGCGAGCCAAGGCCCAGCTCAAGGCTTCCATTCTCCTGTCTCTGGACGGTACCACGGCCGTTGCCGAGGATATCGGCCGACAACTCATCACCACCGGCCGCCGCATGGCTCCCCAGGAGATTGAGCGTCTGATCGATGCCATCACCGAGAAGGAGATCATGGACTTTGCCAACCGAAAACTCTGGGACCGCGACATTGCCATCAGCGCCGTGGGTAGCATCGAGGGTCTCTTCGACTACCAGAGACTGCGCAACACCATGAAGCCCAAGTTTTAAGGTAGAGGGCACATGGGGTTTGCGAAAATCAGGACCAGGGTATAGAGTGTATGAGATACCGTTTACAGGCCTAGTGTATCATAAAGTTCATTTGTTCATACTAGGTAACGTGGAGTTGTGATTGGTGTGCTGATGTCGTCTATGTAATACTCTCAAGTTCAATGTGTTTCCCACATGTAATTGTGTTGAATAGGTTTTGGGTTATCTTCGAGACTTGCCGACAGCAATTGGGACTTGCATCATTGAAAGCTCTCTCTGCGAGCCATCAATCAAGCAGACTCGACTGTGAGCGTCGGCACGTTACGAACAGACGAAGAGGAATGGTTTGCTTGAGGCGGTGTTTGGTGGTTGAGCCGGTGGCATCTGTCCCTATCTTGTCCACATAGCTTTTAAATTGCCTTATTTGGTAGCTGATTATACAGCCGAAAGATGTGTTTTTACGTATGCGCAATTTTGCTTGAGCAGTTTGTCTCCCTTTTGACTATTCACGCATCTTTACTTTCAAGATAGATTTGAAAAAGTTCCATTCTCTCCTCCTAGGTATTTATGACCAGGAAGCTGGTCACCTGAACGCCAAAACGCCGTTCGCATGAATTCCGTATGTACGTTTCACACATGTCCATGGGCCCGTCAATGCGACCTTTTACGTTTCTTAACCGGACGGACAGTAGCATCCTACTGCTCTGCCATCTCCTCATCCACGTCCTCCCCGAACACATCGTCCATGGTGCCTCCCTCCACACCATCTCCGCCGATATCCTCCAGGTCGGGAGCCTCGATCCCCTCCATCGCATCGCCCCCCTCGTCATCCTCATCGGCGGCCTCGTGCCACATGTCCTTCAGACCCCAGCTCGTGCCGCTGAGGACGAAGCGCTCGCTCGGCAGGCGCACGCCCCATTCGTTTGGCACAATCTTGGGCAGGGCCGTCTTGTTCCGCTCGCGGGCCAGGTCCTGCATGTAGTCCTTGCTGATTCCCCCGCCGGCGCTGCCCCCGCGGAACTGATAGCTCAGGCGGGCGGCGATGGCGAGCTTAACGGCATTCGCGGTGACTGAGGCGTCTCCGGGGGCGGAGGCGGTGGCGCCCGACGAGGCCGAGGGCTTGGCGCCGGCGTGGGTGATGTAGGGGTCGCCGGAGAGGTGCAGCGCGTCGCTGAGCACTGAGGAGGTGTGGCGGTAGGCGAAGTCGAGGAGGAGGAGGGGCACGCGCCGCTCGTAGGATGTGACGCCCTGGGAGGTGAGGAGGAGCTCGACGAGGCGTGCGTCGCGCGGTCGCGGGGCGGTCTGCGAGGCGGTAGCGGCGGCGGGTTGAGAGGTGGTGGCTGTGGATTGGGAATTGATCTGGGGAGTGCCAGCGGCTGGGGCTGGGATGCCGTTCGTCTGAGGCTGGCTCGACGCCATGCTTGGTTATGTCGTCAACGAGCTTAGGGGGAGTAGAGCTGTGAAGGTCGCAACGGTTGCTTCGTTTTCGGGGGGACAAATGTCGAAGAAAAAGTGCGCAGGAAGTCGTGTGATGGTGCCGGGTGTGGCAGCCAAAGCGCGCGTCGTGCGAAGTGAGTGAAAGATCACGGCTACGCGAAAGGCATAACGGTGAAAGTTGGGGTGTTGGATGCTCATCGATGATGGTTCTTGCTTGCTCGCGCATGCACGGAGCGTTGGTAGCAGTAGCGGAAAATAGATAATCCGAGAGTTCTGCGAGCCGGACGCACAGACCACACCTTAAAAATGCGTCCAGTGGGAACAGCCGAATTGAAGATGTTGGCTGTTCGTCTTGGATGGAGGGGTGAGTGACTCTTCGAGGAACGAGGGGCAAAATGGCGGCTGCCCCACCAAAAGGTCGCCGATGCAGGACTTCTCCGTCAACCACCGAGTTTTTGTCGTTCCAGGTCTTGACTCATTGAACTTGAACCATCTCAATTGCAATTCCTCCCCCCTCTCGACCATGGAGACGACACTGCCTCTGCCCTTCGTCGTCGCCGTTGCCGGCCCCGACCAGCAATCCACTGCCAATGGGCTCTCCAGCAAAGAGGTTGCCCTGCTGGGCGCCGTCTTCTTCGAGACGGCTTCCAAGGATTGGTCTCGTTCGGGGCTGAATGGCAATGTCCTTATGGATGCCACTTCCGTCTCGTCTCCCGATGATGTCGTCGCTCTTCTCGATGGTGGCGTTCGAAAGGTTTTCGTGGCCGCCGAGAACTTGTCAGAGTACACTGAGTTTGGTGCTCGTGTAATTCCGGCCGTGTCGACCTTGGACCTCGCTGCTGCTTCGGAGCATGGTCTTTTGATCAAGGATTTTGACCCTTCAGCGAGCGAGGTTGGAAAGTTCATCGAGGAAGCCCAGGCCAAGAAGATCAAGAACCTCTTCCTGAAGCCTGCCCCCGGCGCTGCCCTTCCAGCCCTCATCGAAGTCGCGACCAAGGCCAAGGCCATCCCAGTGCTACCGTCGACCGGCCTCACGACTAACAAGGACGATTCGGAAAAGCTGTTGCTGTCCAAGGTCATCGCCTCGTACTGGAAATCCGACCGACCAGATGGCCTGATCCCTACGGTGGTTACCGACGATGCTGGAATTGCGCTGGGTCTCGCCTATACGAGCGAAGAGAGCATCTTGGAGGCGCTGAAGACGCAGGCCGGCGTCTACCAGAGCCGTAAGCGAGGTCTCTGGGTCAAGGGCCTCACCTCGGGCGACACCCAAGAACTCTTGAGCATCGGCCTCGACTGCGACAACGATACCCTCAAGTTCGTCGTCAACCAAACGGGTCGCTTCTGCCACCTGGAGCAGTTTGGGTGCTTCGGCGACCTCGCCGGAATCGCGTCCCTCGAGCAGACCCTCAAGTCGAGAAAAGAGTCTGCCCCGGCAGGCTCTTACACTGCCAGGCTGTTCTCGGACGAGAAGCTCCTCCGAGCCAAGATCATGGAGGAGGCCGAGGAGCTCTGCGACGGAAAGACTAAGGAGAACATTGCCTTTGAGGCCGCGGACCTCATCTACTTTGCCCTGACCAAGGCTGTGGGTGCCGGTGTCAGTCTCGCCGACATTGAGGCCAACCTCGATGCCAAGAGCCTCAAGGTCAAGAGACGGCCTGGCAACGCAAAGGGCAAGTGGGCTGAGAAGGAGGGCATCAAGACCAACGGTGATGCTCCCGCCAAGCCTGCCCCTGTTGCGAAGCCTGCCGAGGGCCGAATCACTATGGAGAGAATCGACGCTACCAAGACGTCCGAGGCCGATCTCGCTGAGAAGTTGAAGCGACCCTCTCAGAAGTCGCCCGACGCCATCCTGAAGATTATCAAGCCCATCATCGAAGAGGTGCGGACCGGTGGCGACAAGGCTGTCCTGTCCTACACGCACAAGTTCGAGAAGGCCACTTCTCTGACGTCCCCCGTCCTCAAGGCTCCCTTCCCCAAGGAGCTCATGGATCTCTCCCCCGAGACCATCGAGTCGATTGACATTTCCTACGAGAACATTCGCAAGTTCCACGCTGCCCAGAACGAGGAAAAGCCGCTCCAGGTCGAGACGATGCCCGGCGTCATCTGCAGCCGCTTCGCCCGGCCCATCGAGCGCGTCGGCCTGTACATTCCCGGCGGCACTGCCGTCCTGCCTAGCACGGCTCTCATGCTCGGCGTGCCCGCCATGGTGGCCGGCTGCAAGAAGATCGTCTTCGCTTCGCCTCCCCGGGCCGACGGCCGCATCACGCCCGAGATCGTCTACGTCGCCCACAAGGTCGGCGCCGAGAGCATCGTGCTCGCCGGAGGTGCCCAGGCCGTCGCCGCCATGGCCTACGGAACCGAGAGCGTGACAAAGGTGGACAAGATCCTGGGCCCCGGAAACCAGTTCGTCACGGCCGCCAAGATGCACGTCAGCAACGACACCAACGCCGGCGTCGGCATCGACATGCCCGCCGGTCCCTCCGAGGTCCTCGTCATCGCCGACAAGGACGCCAACCCGGCCTTTGTCGCCTCGGACCTCCTCTCGCAGGCCGAGCACGGCGTCGACAGCCAAGTCATCCTCCTCGCCATCGACCTCGACGAGCAGCACCTGCAGGCCATCGAGGACGAGGTCCACAAGCAGGCCATGGCCCTACCCAGAGTCGACATCGTCCGCGGCTCCATCGCCCACTCCGTCACCGTCTTGGTAAAGGACGTCGACGAGGCCATGCGCATCAGCAACGACTACGCCCCCGAGCACCTGATCCTGCAGCTCAAGGACGCCGAAAAGGTCGTCGACCAGGTCGTCAACGCCGGCAGCGTCTTCGTCGGGCAGTGGACCCCCGAGAGCGTGGGAGACTACTCTGCCGGCGTCAACCACTCGCTGCGTAAGTCTCAACCCCCCCGTTATCCATGAATGCTAAGTAACCCCCCCTTTCTTGCAGCCACCTACGGCTTCGCCAAGCAGTACTCGGGCGTCAACCTCGGGTCCTTCCAGAAGCACATCACCAGCTCCAACCTGACCGCCGAGGGCCTGAGGAACGTGGGCAAGGCCGTCATGCAGCTGGCAAAGGTCGAGGAGCTCGAGGCTCACAGGAGAGCAGTCGAGATTCGCATCGAGCACATGAACTCGCAGTAGAAGAACACCACAGCTGGGTAAAATGGGGGATAAAAGGAGTCAAGTCTGCGAAATTGAAATCTTAACAAAATAGTAGTGTTTGATGTAACGTATTTGGGAATAGAAAAGGCACACAGTTCAAGAGTTATGCACGAATTTCCATTTGTACCTAATAAATAACACTTTTACTGTCTACTTTCATTGGGGTAAAGAAAGTACTGTCTAGATGTCGTGCGTATGGACTCTCCCCAGAACCGTGTCTGACTGGAACCGCGGGATCGTCCGTCAAGTGCGGATAGTCTACCCCGTATAAGTTATCCGTACTCCGTACTTGAGCTGAAATAGCAGCTAGGCTGTTGAAATCGCTCAGGCCATTTCGCAAGATAACATTGGAGACGTCCCTAGGTGGAAGATAGATATCGTCCAAGTACTGGATATGCTTCCAGGGATACAGTGTGTTGAAGTTCTTTCGTCCTTGAGTCGTAATGTTGTTTATCGAGGCAATGATGACGTACCTTTCAATCCCGATAGCGGCGGGGTGCGCATGGCTGTCTTGTCACGCACGCGTGCACTCAAGTTCATGGCGCCTCGGCCGCAGCGACTTCTATTTCTACCTGATGGCAAGGACAAGGCGCAGAAGAAATCGAACAAGGGAACCGCCAAGAAGAATGACGATAACGAGGATGATGATTTGGTTGATGGGTATAAACCCAGCCAGCACTCATGGGTCCGGAAGCTGTGAGATAGCCTGGAGGCCCATTGGTTATACTACCTTGGTGCTATCCAAATCTTTGGCGGCGAGGCGAACCTCTTGGTGGGTATTACTATGTACTGCCATGGCCCGGTGGGAGACACTTGTACACTTGGATATAAATGTCCAGGATAAGGCCGTACTCAAGGGGACCGAAACCCGTCGTGCAAGTACCCAGACTTTGCGCTCTATGGCGTCCCGTATGGGGATTGGTCATGAGACATGAGACGATGGAGGCCATTTCAATGAAGAAGGTTGTCGCGAACATCTCATACAAGGCGAATTTTGAGCAATCATGGCTGAGAAAAAGGCGACGCCTCACGCGCCACAAAGACAACGCGTTCATTGTCCCAGCACCCTATTGAAATCCCCCCTTCACCTTGGTAGGTAGGGCGAAGGTGCTGGAATGACCCCGGCCTCTGCATCACCGGCCTCTTTTGTCGCCAGCTTCCTCGTCCCCGGGCTCTCCATCACTAGCCTCTCCGTCGCCGGCTTCTGCTTCACTAGCTTCTTCGTAAACATCGTCATCTGCGTCGTCGTCGTCATCATGCGAGTGGTGGGCGCCCTGAGCCCTCAGCCGATCTTCGTAAACGCTGCCGCTGAGCTCAGTCTCTGCCTCGACGAATTCATCCATGGATGCGCGAGAGATGTAGCTGTCGGCGAGGTTGTCTCCAGCATACTCCTCTTCATCCTCGCCCTCCTCATCCATTTCGTCTTCCTCGTCTATTTCGCCCTCCTCATCATCTTCATCGTCTTCCTCCACTTCCTCCTCCTCCTCTTCTTCATATACACTCAGATGGTCGTCATGGACATCGTCGTCCTCTTCGTCATCGCTATCGGTGGCTGAAAAATCCTCCATGGCCAGGGGGTCGTCTCTCCAATACTGAAAGTCGGTGTACTCCTCGCCACCTCCCTTCACCACTGTACTGACTGGCGGGAAGTAATGATCCACAACCTCGTTGATGTTGACGTAGCTCATCTTGCGCTGATAGAGACTCACAAGATCCATGGAAACCTCGGAATTTGAGTTGATTGTGAAGATCCGGTTCCTGGGTACATCGACGGTCCGGTACGAGATTTGATCTGTCAATCGATTGCCAAATCCAGCGTAGAAACAAGTTCGTTCAGGTCCGTATAGACTGCGAATATCTCGGAGCGTGGCCATCTTAAAGACGTGAGGTTTACGCAGATACACCTCGCGCCTCAACGCTGCCATGGTCCGGTCAGGAGAGAGAATGGTTGGCCCCGGAGGCATCCGCACGCCCCCCTGAGCAATTCCGGCGAGATAGGCTCTCGTGTTGTCGGACTGGCCGACTGATCGACTGGTGAGATACATAATGTTGTAACCATTGGCGCTGATGTCGTTGTAGAGCTTGGCAATGCCAGAATGGGTCCAGTCACGACCGATCATATTTAAGACATGACCAAGAGCGTCCGATTTCGTGATGGTACCGTCGATATCGGAGATGACGACGGGGGTCTCGTGCTGCCAGAGAAACATCTTTGCCGAGCACGTTGCTCGGTTGACAGTGAAACTCATGTTGTTCTCGCCCGGCAGGAGGTTGAGGTCCTTCAACTGCTGACTAGTCAGTCGGAGGGTTTTGGCGTAGTTTCTGTTGGGGTCTCCAGCGTGGCCCGAGCCTGGAGGTGTACGAGGAGGCGTTTGCATGTCTGAAGGGCCAGCATCGGATTCAGATCGACGATGCGACGGCTGGGCTGCTGTTGTCGTGATGTCGCTACCATCGCTCTGATAGCCGGGATCCGAAACCGCATCGGCTGCAACCGCCTGCCTGTGAGATTGGAGGGAAGACTCGATCGTCTTGTTCATTGCAGCTTGCTTGGCATCCTCGCTGCTGTAGATCCACAGATTGCCCTGCTCGTCAAAGTCGAAGAGCGCTCCAATATCATAATTTCCGTCCAACTCTTCTGATAGGACTCTTCGGGCAAGAATCTCGGCACGTAGGATGTCTTCGTCGTTATTTTTAAAACCTGACATATCCAACATCAAGTCTCCAGCGTCCGTAACCTTGGTGGGAATATTGGCGGCGGACAACTCTCGGGAAAGGTTCAAGGCACGTTCGAGAGCCTCTCTGGCTGCCGTGGATGGCGGGCTCTGGGATCGTTCGGAAGCTCTTGGGCTTTCGCCCTGCATGGACGCTCCGTCATTGCTGGTGAGAGACCTGGCGGACGGGCGAAGGACGTCATCGCTATAAGGACGTTGCAGGGTTGCAGACCAGTCACCTGAGGGTGGTCGTGAGCTTGATTGAGTGGGGGAGTAGGAAACGGGAGTGATCAAGCCTAAGGTAAGCAATTGTTAGCCCGGCGAAAGACAGGATGGGGGATCGTGGACATGACTTGCCATTCTCCTCGGTGGGAACGAGAACGGTGGGCGCAGGGCGACGGGGCCTTGGGCTGCTTGGGTCAAGCTCGAGTAGTTCGGGTTCCTGGAGACCGGAGAAGCCTTGTTCGGGGTCGAGAGGCGGACTGCTCGCCGGGCTGGATGCGGGGGAGACGAGCGGAGAGGTCTGGAGAGACTGTGGGATATTGTCGGTGGTCTCGAAGACGAAGAAAGCCTCGCCACCTTCACCAAGCTTCATGGAATAGTGCTGCTTTTTGCCATTGACCTGGAACTCGACTTTCTTTTCCGAAGGTCGAAGGAGCGAGAACTTTCCGAAGCGGACGTGGAAGGGGGAGCAGAGAAGCGAGCCATCTTCCTGCTCAACTACGATGACATCGATGGCACCGCTGAGAGTGGCTGGATTGATGGAATTCCATGCTGTCGATACCGAGTCGCTCAGATTTCGGACGTATTGCATCTTTGTGTGAGGGTGAGGATTGGGAAGCGGACGCGACGGGTGGGTTTGTCGATGACGATGGGGGGACGGGACGTTGACGGGAAGAAGGTGGAGGAGGACAAGTCGAGAATGAGGGAGGCTTGACGTCAAAGCGAGGGGACACGACCACTAAATGTACAAGGTTGGTCGAGGAGGGAGAAAGGGAGAAGGGGGGGAAGAAGGAGAAAAAGAAAGTAAAGGACACGCAGGAAAAGAAAGAAAAAAGGAAGTCGATATCTAGCGCTATTCGGGATTGCTAGATTATACAACCGTCGGGAAAAGATAGTTGGGAGAGAATGGCGAGCGATGGATTGTTGGGGGAATGGTTCTCTGGGGAGAGCGGCGGGTTCAATTTGTAGGCAGGTACGTAAAATCGCGGGGCTTGAACTCGTCGTTGCAAGTACTTCGTACCTCTCTCTCAGCACGGCAATAATTTCAACTCGGGCGCGATGGCAACAAGAATACGCCTATAGTTAAATGAGAGAGGCTTTTTGTTTTATACGTGGACTACCTACGAATACTGAAACAGCCACGGGAGAGACGGTCTTCGTCCTGACGAATAGCGGCTTGAGGCGGCACAGTAGGCGCTGGCACTGTCACTTGCTTTGGAGGTGCGACATCATGAACGTTGAGACGGGATGAGGAACTTGAAGCGATGGAGGTTGTTTGGACCGCATGACGCTGACGGCCTGACAAGGGTCCTGGGCCAACATTGGGGGCTTTGTCTTCTGATCTTTCTCTTCCTCTCCCTCTCCTCCCGGGGCTTGCACAGTTCTCGCTCAACAAGTTTCAACTTGTTCGCACAATGGCCAGTCCACCATGAAATGTTTCAATGCCTCACACATGCCCGTCCATGTGGGAGTCGGACCCTTCTCCATTTGACGCCGTTTGAGAACCATGACTGCGTGCGTGCATGGCATGGCCCTTTTGAGAAGTTCTGCCGCGGCTCTTTGTCGCAGTCATGTGCTTGCCTCCGTCTTTGTCTTGTGCTACCGAGCAAAGGGCTTAGCCTGCTAAGCTCCAAGCTCTCAGGATGTCATGATCCAGTTGATTTCGGGCGTGGCTGGCCCGTCATGCCCAGGGCTGTCGGTGGCGGATCTACTGTTTCTCCGCTGCGGCGTTCCTGCCATCTCTTTCGAGCCTTATCACTGCGAAAGAGATGATCATGCACTGTACGAAGTACCCCGTACCATCCAGTTGCAACCCCGCGCAGGATCGCGCAACAGAGATCATTGGCTGAGGCCCGCAAAGTTCCCTGATTGACCCACAAGTCCGCTCCGTCCTCCCGCCGGTACGTACCTGAATCTTGAATGCGCACGCTTCACGTCGCGCCCTGTCATTCATCATCAACTACCCATTGTTGTTGCATCGCGCAAACCATCGTTTCCATCACATTCGTTCTCGCGACTACTTCCGAGTCGTTCTCCACACTCTAGAGACTTCACCATGCCCCCGGGACCAAGTCAGAAGGGAACCGGCAAAAAGAACTCGGCGGCCATGCAGAAGCAGAGCCGCAATACGACACCTGCTCCCGCCGCTGGCACAGCGAGCCTCCCACCTCCGGAAGCTTACGACCCAGACTACCTCAATACCAGAGTTATTATCTTCCGAAACTTGACCTATGACGACCTTGTCGACCAATCTGCCTCCAATGCAACTGTTCCCGACTCGAAGAGCCTCGACGGCATGATCGATCGCCTCAAGAACCTCACAAATATCATGGAGAAGCGTTCAACCTTCTACGACCGCGGTATGCGGCATCTCGCAGACGAGCGAAAAAAGCGACCCGACGATTACGATCGCGCGCGTGCCGAGGGCGAACAGGAGGGCAAGCGGCCCAAGCATAAGCGCAAGAAGACGGATGCTCTGTCTGCCCCAGAGACCAATACCGGTATGGCCCCCTCCCATAATCTGAGCGTCACATTTTACGTTGCTGCACAACGTTTTCGGCTTGTGGACTGACCTTATAACAGAGCGGTCGTCCCCCCTCCGAGATTCCAAGAAACATTCGCGCAAAGAATCAGCCAGTTCTTCGCTATCCCCCGCAGCAGTTGCGTCTCCATCGCAAATGGAAGTCGATAACAAGGCAAAGAAAGAAGAGGAGGAAGAGGAAGAGGAAGAGGAAGAGGAAGAGGAAAGTTCCGAAGATGAGGGCCGACCCCCCCGACGAGAGCTGCCGCAATCGCAGACATTCGGCGAAGACCCGTCGACGTTCCCCGACCCAACCGTGTACGAAATCAAACCTGTCCACCCTGGCATGTCGGACGAACAGCGCAGAGAGATTTACTCGGTGGCAGTCTTCCCCAAGTCTGACCTTGCCGACCTCATCGCTGGAGACCCTCCCGACAAGGACTTTAGCAACGCAAAACCCAGCAGCCAGATCAACTATTCGACCTTTTCAGGCTATGTCGAGCCTTTTTTCAGACCGTTTTCCGAAGAGGACCTGGCATTTTTAAGAGAACGGGGCGATCGCGTAACACCATTTGTGATACCTAAGAGGGGAAAGAGACATTACTCGGAGGTGTGGGCTGAAGAAGACGGCATGTCGGTCGATGCACCTCAACAAGGTCGAGACAAGCTCCCGCCGAACCAGCCCCGCGGAAACATTGAGCACATGGATGACGATGTTGCCGAGACTGACAAGCTTTCCGTCGCCCCGATGCTCGCACGGTTGCTCCAGGCCTTCCGACCCGAGGCGCGCGCGCCAACCGCAGACGATCGGCCAACGACAAACGGAGTGACCAACGGAGATGTCAGCATCAATGGAGAAATCAACGGCGAAGAGCAGGCGGTAAATGGAGACGGATCGAATCCAGTGCCACCAGCCGCATATATCCCCGAGTCATCAACAGAGGCTTGGAAGAAGGCGACGCATCCGAAATTGGACTACTTGCAGGTGGATGAGCGGCTCAAACAGGAGTTACGGCATATTGGCCTTCTTCCCCTGGAAGAAGGATTTGACCCCGAATTCGAAGGGCACTACGACGACGAGGTGGCGGCGAGGTTGCGCCTGCTCCAGTCTCGGCTCAAGGAGCAGATGCTCATCAACGGCGCGCGAAAGGCGCGTCTCACGGAGCTTGTCCGCGAGCGCATGGCACACCAAGAGTACCAGACCATCTTGGAAGATCTCGACTCTCAAGTGCAAGCGGCATATCTCAAGCGCACCCGAACGCTCGGCAAGAGCAAGAAGAACAAGCGGCCAGGTGGTGCGGGAGGAGGCAGTCACTTCGTGGGCGGCGCGGCGGGTATGGCCCGTCCCGGGATTGGCGACATGACCAAGACGCTCATGGAGCGGCGGAGACGATGGATCGATACCATAGGTTCCGTGTTTGACGACGAAACGCTGGGCAAGGTCCCGCGGGCTACGGACCCGGACAGCTCGATTTTCAAGCCGGAAGACATGGCGGCATTAATCAAGAAGGAGAAGGAGCAGTGGGCCGAGGAAGTGGAGGACGAGTGAGGGAGGTTGAGGGATCGGGTTGTCGATGCTGCTTCGTGGTTGGTACTTATACTATCTATTGGTTTGGTGTTTTTTGTCGGGGGATTATGGCGTTGAAGGTCTTGGTTGTCCTGGTACTAAGGGGGAGGATGAATTCATGTTAACTCAGGTAGACAAAGTGAGTACTCATCGGTTGGGTACGGTATAGTAGGCCGGTTTCGGAATATTCGGTAGAAGATGACACGAAGGAATTGCAGGCGACTCCCTTGTCTTTGACAGACGTGTCTTCTCGCAAGGCATGCTCCGGGCGAGAGAGTAAAATTGAAGCCAGCCAGTGCTCTCTCTCTGTTAGATAATGATTATTCAAGTCGGCTAAGCGGCAGCCCCTATGCAGTTAGCAGTGCACGGTTGTCCCCGTTGGTCAGTCCACTCAGGTGAAGGAGTGGTGACATATGATGACGGGCAGAGGCTCCGAGAGTGCTACGGTACTGAAGTGGTATGCACCTTCTTCACCGAGGCTTTGGACCGGCGAGACGCCCGCTGGCCGGCGGCGGCCGAAATATGACCAATCGTCGTTATCAAAGACGGACGGGTTTTCTTATCAGGAGTCGTGCCTTCCCGAGTCGACGGGCGTTGCTGTTGACGCGGGGGACCTCTTTTTCGGGCATAGAACGAGGCTTAATTTTTCCCCAAGCAGAGGAAATCGAAACATTCCTTGCTTACCTTACCTCCCTCTCTCTTTCTCCCCCCCTCGCTCTCCCGTTTTGTTGGAAAAGAGGTTGGATTGATAGCGATACGCGCGACCAGGGCCATCTTCCTTACTTACTAAGTGACCATGCATCTGGTGCCCAAGGAGGTTCGTTTCCCGTTTCTCCGTCTTGGTGCATTGGCTTTTTTGTGGACTCGAATGGACTGACATGGGACAAAACGACGACGACTTGGACAGCTCGATAAGCTCGTCATCTCGCAATTGGGCCTTCTCGCCCAGAGACGGTTGGCCAGAGGTGTGAAGTTGAACCATTCCGAGGCTACGGTACTATAATTTTCTATTTTATTTTTTGGTCGATCTCTCTTATTTTCTTTGCTTTTTCTTTTTTTTTTTT
>JAMQMW010001024.1:38271-48421 GCA_024115155.1 Thelonectria blattea
AGAGCCTTGGAGCAGACGACACTTCCCAGGGGGATGGGGCCCTGGGAAAGTACTTAGCCCAGTTGGACGTCACCCCTTAGTTGACCTCTGGAACACACCCGACAGCCCTCTCCGGAACATTCTCGGCGCCCTGAGTGGTATTGCGTGGACAGCTATTGACGTCCTTCGCCTTGGATATCAGACCGACGAAGCACTCTCTCCAGAGGAGCACCCTGTTACTATGCTTATTTCTGTTGAGAAGGATTCTACCCCCTGGGTATATGGCCATGAGGTTATTATACGGTGCCTCTGGATACTCCAGCGTCATTTGATCTTCGACGTTGCGGTCGAGGTGAAGGAAGGCCAGGTCACGCGGCTAACTAGTCCCCTATCAGCACCCCCGACCGCCCCCAAACTTCAATCGGGCAGTATAGCGATGCCTATCCGAATCAACGGCCACTTGTCCGAGTACCTGGGGCATTCAATTGCTGCGTCCAACTGCCCTAGGCGCGAGGGGACAAAGGGCCTCTACCTTCGGGATAAGGCGACTGGGAAAACGCTGGTATTGACGTGCCGGCATGTTGTTTTTGATCTCGAAACGTCTCCTAATGTCGATTATACCAACAACGACTTAGATCCGGAGTCGAGAGTCACAATTCTGCAGCCTGGCGATGCAACCCGAGACTTGATGGTTGATGAGCTTGTTGGACAAATTAATGTCGTCGAGGATACCATTAAACTGGTTGAAGGCTATCCGCGCATGACGGATGCAGTGAGGATGCAGCATCTCGCAACTCACACGGAAGCCAGGTCAGCATACAAGAAATCACTACAGCAGGTACAAGAGATTAGCGACCGAGACACGCGCATCATTGGCCATGTTCTATTCTCGCCTAAACTCGATGCGGGCACCCACAGTTCGGGTTCCCAAAGGCTAAGAGACTGGGCCCTAGTTGAGCTTCACCCAGGAAAGCACACCACTCCCTTGTCGGAACTGGTAAATCGAGTGAGCGTTGTGTCAGAGGCCAGGTCCGAGCTTGTCGATGCCATGATGGCGGAGCGACTAACCGGTGTGGCTCTACTGGTCGATGAGATAAGTCACACAGTACCCCTCGAGGGAACCATCTCGGAGGCGGAGATGAAGAAGCCCTTCCAGGAGGCTCTCTCGTTGGATGAGCCAGCTATTCTAGTGGCAAAATATGGTCGATCAACTGGCTTCACTATTGGCCTAGCGAACAACCTCATCTCTATTATACGGCAGCCCATGGATAAAATATCTATTTTGTCTGAGGAATGGTGCATCTTAGGTCGAAAGAGAGATCGTGGGGGCCGAAGAGTGCCCTTTTCTCAACCTGGCGACTCTGGGGCGATTGTATGGGATTCCAAGGCCCGCGTGGGCGCTATGATGACCAGCGGCAACGATTCTGGGGGAGCATTCGATATTATATATGCTACACCTATTGAGTGGCTTCTGAAGGATATTAGAGATTATGGGTATGATGTTGAGTTGGTAGGTGGAGGACTGGAGTAAGGGTATATCTAAGTGTGTTTGCTTTGTACTGTATTCGTACCTACGTAGTAATGCAGTACTAACATACGGACACCTCTGAAGAACTTCTGAAACCCGCGCCGGCTCTTGCCGAAGCTTCACAAGATGGTGTGTGCCGGGGCGCTGAGGACGCGCTGTCCGGCCCAGCCACTCCAGCGTCACACTGACTCTGCTTGTCCAATGTGCTGTCGGCATGGGCGGGGTCATTCCAGCGCCTTCGCCCTCAGCCTGTACATTTCAGCACGGCGCTCTGGAACCCGAGGCGGGTGCGCATGGGAGAATGATGCACGCGTGCTCAGAAAAGTACATGGCGCCAAACCACTTTTAGACCGTTTCATGCTCAGCTGATGCTTGAGATGCTGGATACGGTGCTGCAGCAAGGGCTTCGGACCGTGTTTATTTCAAGAAGGCCACGTGTGTTTCTAGAGTCCGTCCTGTGCTCTTGATCGAACGCTTCCTCAGAGCTGCCGCCCAGAGCCCGATGCCCCTCGAGAGTGAGAGGAGAAGACGCAAATCCCGGCGCAGCCGTCGTGCTTGCTCAAAATCAAACCATGCGACTGCGTGCTACCGCAGATA
Organism: Thelonectria blattea; assembly: GCA_024115155.1. Classification (NCBI taxonomy): domain Eukaryota; kingdom Fungi; phylum Ascomycota; class Sordariomycetes; order Hypocreales; family Nectriaceae; genus Thelonectria; species Thelonectria blattea. The sequence continues at coordinate 40,376 of JAMQMW010001024.1, forward strand.
ACAAGCATCCATGGACGATTTGCCCGTCTTTGCACAACACTCATTTCAACATGTTCCCGTTCAGAATGAAGGCCAGTGTTGATCTCTCCCGTCGGCAGCTTGTACAAGTTCACTTTAGCGCCACCTTGAAGAACCCACGTCGGTGAATGCGCTGGAATCAGAGGCCAGCCAGGCGGCGCTTATTAAGGAAGCATTCCATTGCTCTGCTCAGCCAAGATGGCCCGCGAGACTTGAAGCAACGCTGATCCAGGCGGGACTGGAGCTGGCGGGGGGCGCACACTCATCCGCTTCCCCAGGCATCAGGCAGTTCTGGCAGCGTCGGCAGTTCCAACTGTTGCGCCTGCCACCTGGTCGGCCCGTCCAGAGATGCCGAGCGAGCATTCTTCTTTTTACAACCCAGCTCTTGGAAATACTTTGATGACGGCAACACAACATCCGTTCCGTTCAGGCCAAGGACGTCAATCGCGTGGTTTCCGCCGTATCGATGCCGACACCAGGCCAGCTCGAAACTCGTGCATAATTGGACTCTCAGCTTACTGCAGCCGTCAACCTGATCCGATGTCGCTGACCACAGCGTGCCTGCCGCCTGATGATGTGCGATGCGTGAGCGAGCAGAGCAGGGCGGACAAACTGTCCAGGCTGGCAAGTACCGGTAGGCTACCGAAGCGCATACTGTACTGGCGAATACAAGCACCGTGGTAGGCTATCCGTACCTACTTGACGTCCCAACCTATACGAACAGATGCGGCGTAAAAGCGTTCAGGTATTTGACCATACCTCGTCGAACGCCGGAGCGGGGGACTAACACGCACCCGTTATCAGAAGCTGCCCGCTCCCCTCCTCACGGCTAGTTCCAGCAACAACGAACGCGACAACATGGAGCAAAAACTGCCATCTGTCGTGCCACTTTGGTCTGCTGGAATTGTCCTTCTCTTTCCTTTCCTAGAGACGTCCTTCCGATCCGACCCATCGGCAGAACCCGCCGATAACCTCCGCCGCATGAAGCTTCCCCCCGATGCGGTTTCGAGGTGCTCTGGGAACCCTTGGCTGCTGTCTCGATGAAAGATATTGGCCATGGAAGATCTGGTATGAGGGAATGCAATAGATCTCTACGAATACCAGTAGCTGGCTCATGCAGGTAGTAGCTATCTGTGAACCTCTTGTTCACACCGTTATAGCCTTCCTACTGTAGGTCCGGTCACCTTTATCCTGACTTCATGAAACCCCGCAGGGCTGTTCTAAGTAACGGTAAGAGGCGTTACCTAACTGTCTCTTGAAAAGACCAACTGCCCAGTTTCTCAGGTTCTTGGGGCTTTTTGATCAGACGGATGACTTCATTCTCACTAAGTCCTTTCTTCAATGCCCTCACTTCCAACACTACATCCCTCCGGTGTCGCATCTACACCACCACTTGTGCAGACATGTCAAGCCGCCATTAGGTCCCATGCAACCACTCAATCAGTCCACCGTATCAATGAAGACAAAGGAGAACTCCAGCCTCTCCCTTTCGTCAATATGGATGTCAAGTAACGGATCTACCCATCCGGTTTAGAAGTGATCCAAGACGATATAGGCCCAAACTATCAGCCCCTTGGAAGGGCTTAAAGACGATGTAGTCGGGTCCCTCTTCATGTACAAACGACATATGCACCCAAAGTTAGGCGGGCCTCGTGCTGTAAACCACCTACTAGTATTACATCACAGGCAGGGCTCGGTCGGAAACACATGCATCTATGGCGTTAATGCAGTATCAAGGCATTCAAAGACAACCAGGTGCCAGTTCCATCAAGGTAGAGGGGGAACCCTGATGGGTCAATGATAGACACGGACGAGGAAAGAGCAAGGCGGCGTCGAATTGGAAATTCCACTTTGTCCAGGTTCCGTCTTTATAAAGATGCGCCATTCCCTCGTCGACTCGAATCGAAGAGGCTGACGTGCAAATATCTGCCACCATGAAGCCGTCAGACGTCGATTGCTTCACAAATCCCTCCACTCTGTCGGATGAGGGGTAGCTTAGAGGTACGTACCCAGCAGCAAAAGTGGACACCTCAGGCCGCGTCGAAAGATGGAACGCTTCGCTGACTTTACCAGACAGCAGCAACAGCCGACATGATGGCCTGACGCGGCAAATGCAAAATTGAAACGAAACCGAATGCTCATTCGAGATGCCAGTCTTGCTTGCAGGTTGAGTCGCCGCATAATGCACCAAAAGTCCCCTCCAGCTCGCTGCTCGATTCCGATGGCCTCACCGATCGACCCCTCCAAAACCTCGACGGGGCGGCCCCTCACAAGCAACTTGGTTCCATGACGGACGATCGCCACCACATGTCACAGACCCCTGCTGTTGGCGGACTGCCCGGACAGTCGCTGCGGGACGGGCTGGACGCGGTACTTGATTCGCCTAGCATCCCCTACTGAAGTGCCGGTACCGAAGCCAGCAGAGCCAGCGTCTGAAGTTCCCAAGCTTCCCCCTCCATCGCCCTCACACTAAACCGAGAACCCCCGGCGCGTATCCCTAATTTCATGCTTACCGCCGGCCGACGAATGGCAGCCCCTCAGTCGATTTGGTGGCATCAAACGCCATGCAGATGCCCTGTGCTCGCATGAAAATCAGAAGCTGGGTCAGAAACAGGGCAGAAACTGGGAAAGGAGGGAGCCCGTCTCGTCTAAAGTGGTGTTCCCGTTGGCCTGCAGCTTGTTTCTGAGAATTCCAGTGCACTCGTTGGCCCAGCTGCCTCCTCCCGTTTTGTTTGACCAGCTGAAAGCTGCGTCACTCGCCCGTTGCCCACTGCCCCTCCTCTCTCCCCTCCGCCCCTCCTCTTCCAGCTTCTCTTCTCCTCTTTCACCCTTCTCCTCCCTCTGACAATTCTTCCTCCCTCAACTTCCGATCGAATCGCAACTTCGATTGGTACTATACGTGTACAACAATTGCTCGCCCGCTTCCTAATCGCTGCCTCGGGCCATATCCCAGCTCTTGAAGACAGAATCTCGCAACAACAATGTCCGGCTTCAGGTCTCCGGGCCTGCTCCTGGTGGGGCTCGTCGTTCTCGTCTGTCTAGCTTCGCCTGCCCATGCCTTTGGTGCTGGAAACATCGCTTCCATTTCCAAGGTCGAGGGCCAGAACTGTAACTACTCCTTCTTCCTTGTGCTTCTGTGCGAACCACTGCTAACCCACTCTCTCTCCAGGGCGACACGGCGATATCGAAGATGCTCTCCTCACCCTCACCATGGCCCGCGCCCTGAACGGCAAGAAGTTCAACAAGCTCCAGGTTTCCCGCGTCTACTTTGGTAACTGGCTCCGAGATTACTCCCAGGCCGTTGATGTCGGTACCGTCAAGTCTGTCTCTGCCGAGGCCATCCGCCTCCTGCTCTGCGTTCTCGGTTTCATGACCTTTGGCTATGGCTCCGGCGAGTTCGAGGTTACCGCCGACCGACTCGGATGCTACCGCCCCGAGGAGCACATTGACAACCCCAAGGACTACGCCGACAACGTCGATGCTCGTCAGTACGATCGTCGACTCCGAGGGCCGATTGACGAGCGTAGGGAGCTCTCTGTCGACCCTGAAACGGGTATGAAGAACTACATTGCCAACGAGCGAGCCAACATCATGACCTCGGCCAAGCTCGTCAAGAAGCTCTTCAGCAAGTCCATCCAGCTCGGCCGCAGGTACAAGGAGGAAAAGAACAAGCCCGACAAGTACGAGGCCCTTCGTCTTTTGGGAACCGGACTGCACTGTCTTGAAGGTGCGTGCTTCTAAACCGCATTCTCACGCGCCATCAGCTAACTGGAGACCGCAGATTTCTTTGCCCACAGCAACTACTGCGAACTTGCCCTGATCGAGCTTGGCGAGCGTGATGTTTTCCCTCATGTCGGTCGTGACACCAAGATGGAGCTCGAGGGTGCTCGCCGCTCCGTTTACCCCATCGTCACCGGTACCTTTGGTGGTGTTGATTTCCTGCACTCCGTCACCGGTGAAGGTGAGTTCCCCAGCTCTCCTCACCATTGAGTTGACTAACCACCGGCGTAGTCTCTGACAAGCTCACTCAAAATGAGATTGACGAGCTCGAGGGTACTCTGCAGCAGGGCGCTCAGTCTGATACCAGCCTGCTGCGAGATCTTCTTGATAAGATCCCCGATGGTATCTTTGGCGACAAGCACCAGAGTGATCGCATCGACGAGCTTCAATCCAACGCTGCTCAGGCACAGATGGAGAACACGTCTATTTCTCCCCGTGAGCCTGAGGAGTTCACTCAGTATGTTCAGAATGCCTTCCAGCAGGTCATGCCTGCCATTCAGTTCCACGACGACATCATGAAGAGCATCTCTACGGCCATGGAGAACATCCCCGTTCTTCCCAAGGTCGTCGAGCAGCTTGAGGAGCAGCTGTCCGTCTTCATCTTCTCCATCATCGCTCCCTTCATCGTTCCTCTCATCAACCAGATCAAGAACGAGCTCAAGACTGGCTCCGGTGAGATCATCGAAAGCAGCGAGCGAGAGCAGCACATTGTCTTCCACGAGGATGGCTCTACCGACCCTACCCACTCCATGTTGTCCAAGGATCACTTCTCCAACGTGAGTACCGCTCCGGCGTCTCGATGATGACTTGCATTTCTAACCGCTCCACAGATCCTCAACGAGATCGCTGGTCGATGCGCCGCCAGCATGGTCCACTGGGTCGTTCCCCAGCTCATGAATGCCATGGACGACGAGGACGTCGATGTCGACGAGCTCTTGAACAACATTGTTCACGGCATCATGCACCACCCTGCTCAACGCGAGCTTGGCGGTGGCAAGATTCGCGAGGGTCGACGCCGCTGCTATGACAACGTCAAGGAGTGGTGGAACGAGCTGGGCGAGGAGACCCAGGAAGACTACCGCCAAAAGCTGACTCGCGACGGCGTTCAGAATGGCGAGAACCACAAGGAGGGTGTCAACGACACTGGTCACGGTCACGGCTGTGCAGGCAAGCTGAAGATGCGAAAGCTGTACGGCGGTCCCGAGACAGCCGAGGACAAGATTGCCGGTGCTGCTGCCGATGCCATTATTCAGGGCGCTACTGGCGCCTTCTCTGGTCTGGTCGAGCAGAACACTGGCTACAAGATGTCCTCATCCTCTTCTCGACGTGAGGAGAAGCAGGAGGGCGGCCTCAGCGGCTTCCTCGGTGCGGCTTCGTCCCTCCTCGGCGGCGCCCTCGGCGGCGACAGTCATAAGGAGACGAGCTCCCGCCGCGAGGAAGACGGCTCATACACTCGAACTCAGCGAGAATATGGCCAGGACGGAGGCCACTACGGTCAGGCCGAGTACAGCCAGACTCAGCACGCGGATGGTAGCCAACGGTCCGAGTATCGCCGATACGAGCAGCAAGAGTCGAGCGATAGTCGCCAGACCGAGAGCTATTCTTACGAGCAGAGAACGGAGGCTCACTCGTACGGAGGCCATCAGCAGCGCGAAGAACGCCAAGAATATCATCAGTCGAGCGGGAGACACGGTCGGGACGACGACGATGATGGTCGCCGCCACCACCGCCGTGATGACAATGACGAGTACGGCGGCGGTGAACGCTACGAGCGCCGCGAGGAGCGCCACGAGGAGCGCCGTGAGGAGTACGGCGGCTACGGAGGTCAGCAGGGAGGTGGTGGATATGGTGGCGGCTACGGAGGTCAACAGGGAGGTTACGGCGGACAGCAGGGAGGCGGCTACGGCGGAGGCTACGGTGAACAGCAGGGAGGCGGGTATGGCGGGGGCTACGGTGAACAGCAAGGAGGCGGCTACGGAGGACATCGGGGCGGCGATGAAGGCGGATACGGCCGCCGCGATGGCGGAGAGGCAGACGAGTATACCCGACAGAGCCAAGGAGGCTGGGGCCAAGAGAGCCGCGATGAGTACGGCGGCGACCGTCGCTGGTAAAGGGCGATTCGATTGGTAGTGTGCACTCACTCATTGACGTGTTGGGCAGGATGACTTGAGAATCTGTAAAGCCAGCTGCAGGATCAAATTGCTCACCGTTTCGCTGGAGGAAATGAATTGATGCCATGTTTCGTTCGTACCATGATCACGTACTGCATGAGATGTCAGGTCGACACGACACAACTCCATCCTTGTCTTTCAGCTGGTCAAGGTCAATGCCGCCAGGCTGGCAGGTGGATGTAACAAGAGGCTGAGTCGGATTGCGCGTTTCTGGTCAAATGAGGCTATTGCTATGTCCGGGAAAGGCCAAGGGACATTTGATGGGATGTGATTGGAATGGCGACTGAGCCGACGTGGGAAAGATTGGACGAGGCGTCTTGGTTTGCGGGAAGCCGGACATATCGCGCCAGCAGAGAGGGGAGTTTGAGGAGCTATGCCGTGGCGGCACGTGTGGCTGAGGCTTGCGTCGTCAATGGGACATGACAATACGAGAAACATTCCCTAATGATTTCGTTACGTCAAAAGTGGCGTTGGCAACCGACGGCACAGTTTTCATTCTGATGAGACTCTCTCGAGAGGAGGAGTCACGTCTGGAGAGATGACCACACAGGGCGAATGGGGTGTGGAGGCACAGCCCCCAGGTTAATTATCCGAGAGAGAGACAGAGAGATTCTTGTCTCGGGGAGTCGGGAGTGGCCTGCACGTCGCGACTCATGAGTGCCGACCCTGCCGGGCTGCTGCAGCTCTAGCTTCAAGCCTTCAAGCCAGAGGAGGATCAACGGTCTTTTCCTCTGCGTTTCTCCTCGATGGAGAAAACGAGACAAGCGAGAGTTTGAGGCGGCGCGACGCCCTTGGGAATAAAGCAAAAGTTGGGCAGGGGTGCGAACCGTGTGTGTGAGTGTGAGCGTGACCGTGAGTGCGTTTGTTTGTACTTTGTGTGTTTGTGTCGTTTGTGGTTCGTTTGGTTTCCCCCCCTCGAGTTGCATCGCGCGTTGCAAGGTCCGTGGGCCATTGACATCCCTGGAGGGGTTGAAAAGCTGGAACACGGCGTGGCAGACAAGCTTTTGGGCGCAGAAGCTTGGCGGGTGGGCAGATCCGATTCGGCTCTTTTTTTTTTTGGTTGCTCGTCGTCTTGTTGCACGATGAGAGTGCGGCGACGGTCGGGTTCTTCTTCTTCAAGGGACCAATGGGTGGGTGATGGATGAGTCGACAGAGAGTAATTACCTCTTCCAACGCGGATCATTATGGGCGATGCTCTCTCGCTTAGATGTGAAAGCAAGCTCCTCTGCTGCAGTCGGGGGAAAAAATGGAAAGAGCACAGGAGGGGCCCGATGGTTGGGCGCCATCAATGAGGTGATTGATGGGCGACGAGGAAAGAGGGAGGGAGCCCGCCGTCGTGCAGCAGGTGCAGAAGGGTGCAGCAGGTGCCATGGTGAAGGGTTTCTGCATCCATTTCTTCCTTTCAGCCCTGCCCTGGGCCATGACGTTTCCAGCGCTGCATCCGACCTGTTCAGATCAACAAATCTCACTCGTCTCTCTCAAAACTCCTTCTCTCCTCTCTCCCCACACACACCATCAACACCAACGCCAACGCTATCGCAGTTCAATCACTTCCCGCTCTATCTCTTCATCACCTCCGCGCCACCGCCCTTCCTTTTTCCACGCCCCCCCTCCCTTCCCTCCCCCCAAAGGCTGCACCCCCGTGTTTCGGGGGATAAGTTGCCCTATCGAGTCCCTATTTCCACCACTGAGTCGTCCGTCCTTCCTTCCCCCTCTTCCATCATCCCCACATTTTTCTCCAAACGCCAGCCCAGCGCTTGCTTCTTCTTCTGCTTCTGAAAGGAAAGGAAAGAGAGAAGGGCCCCAAAAACTAAAAACTGCTTTCCCTGCCTGCCCAGACCCATTACGCACCTTCCCGTTCCCCCTGCGCCTTGGCTCCAGTCCTTCTTTCCTCGCTGCGGCGCTGCACCTCGCACAGCTCAACCATCGCCCTTTCCCTCCTCGCATCTCCATCTTCATCTCCATCTCCGTTTCCGTTTCCGTTTCGTCTCGACCCAATCTCATCATCCCATTTTTTTCCTTCTCAATTATACCCTTTTTTTTTTCCTTCCTTCCCTCTCCCCCCTTCCCCCCCCCC
>JAMQMW010001025.1:0-10840 GCA_024115155.1 Thelonectria blattea
CACGCTCCACGTAGGCTTCACGTCCTCGGCGCTGGGCGTCCAACTCACGGCCGGACTTGTCGCCGTGGCCGTAATGTACGCGTGGCCCTTTGTCCCCTTGTACCGCGCCGGGAAGCGAATCGGTCCCGTGGCCGGGTTCGGTGACGCGTCTTTGACGACTCCGAGGCGGTTCTTTGCGTGGCGTGCGCCGGCTTTGGCTTTGGCCTTGTCGGCAGCGAGGGCGGTGCGGATGCCGTTCTTTGCGGTGCCGCGGAGGAGGTTCATGATGCGGTGGGATTTCTTGTGCTTTTTGTCGTCTTCTGGCTCTTCGACTTCGACGGCGGTTGCGTTGGGTTGGATGGCAGCTTCGATTTCCTCGTCTGTGGCTCCTTCTGATAGAGTTAGCGACATCAAGGAACTCGAGAACCTTGTCTTACCTAGATGATCCAGATCCTCTCCGGCAGTCGCATGGGGAACGACCGGAGGTGGCATGTCTGACGAAGGAGGCGGGGGAAGTGGCGCCTTGTTCTTTTCACCAACTCGAAGAAGCGTGATGGTAAGCTGAGCGTTTGTCGGGACTCCTCGAAGGATAGTGTTACGAAGCTCGACATATTTCTGCCAGCGGGGATACGTCCTATTTGCAAAGGCCAACATTCTCGTAATGACGGGGTCCCCAAACAGGACAGAGCCGGTGCCAAAGCCCATCCCCTTCATAGCGACGTAGGATGAAGTAAAGTATGACGCCAGAAGCATTGGGACCAGAACAGAGGCAAGTACAAGCTTCGATTCGCGACGATGAAACGGCGCAGTCGGGCTCAGTGCGTTGCCCAGTCTCTCCCACGTATCGACAAAGTCTCCAATCAGACGCATCGCGGGACCAGCCTTGGCCCAGATGGCATCCGACATTGGCTTCTTGGTCCTATCGTGCTCGCTCGACGTTGCTTTCCCAACTGCCTTTTCCCTCGCGTCGTTGACAGTCTCAGTCAACTCAGTCGGATCCGGAGCAGCACCATCGGCATCCGGATCGCCTTGGGGGTGTTTGCCCGCGGCTGTGCTGACGACGATCTGGAAGGTTGTTAGTCGCGTCTTGGCGTTCGTGAATGGCTCTTACTCCGGAACATACCGTCGAAAGACCAGTCACAAAGTTGCGGGCTTCCTGCTCGACCGCTTCACCTTGATGTTTTTCCGGGGCGCCCGTCACCGAGTCGTCAGAGGCAAGGACTCCAGCCGCGGGTTTTTGAACCCCTCCGGTCTTGGAGTCGATGAGAGATGGTGGTGCTGGCGGGAAACAGATTTTGCGAGAATCATCTGATAAGATCAAGACAATGCCAAAGATGGCAAGACAGGGGAGCAGGATATCAAGCAGCCAGGCCACAGTGTACACAGCGAGAAAGCATGAAGTCCGCTGATACTCTCTCCACGACCGAAGACGAACAATGTGCTTCCAAAACGAAAACAAGCTCACCACAACCACCATATAAAACCGCTCAATCTGCGCCCTAAGCTTCTCGGGCGAAAACTCCTCATCAGTCGCAATCGTCAAGTCCAGCGTTCCCAGGGGCGGTTCCTCGATCTTCTTGACGTGAAACATCTGCTTGTCGAACCTTCGAATCAAGGTCCAGAGCTGCTCGTTATCCAGGCCACCCACCAGCGGAACCGGGACGTTGGAGACGCGGTCATTCCAGCCGAGGTTGCGAACTTCGATTTCGCCATGTTCGATCTGGGCGGCGCCTTTTAGTTCCTCGTCGCTGTCTGCGTTGACGCTCTCTTCGGCGAGGGCATGGCTGGCGGTGGGTGTTTCTTCTGGTACCTTTTCGAGGATTTCGGGTTCGCTAGTTGAGTCGGAGTTGGAGAGGTTTTGGAATGAAGGGCCTTTGGGGCCTTCGGAGGCTGGGTCGGCCATGTTGTTCGTCTGAAGGAGATAGAGGGAGAATTGAACTTCCGGAGACGTACCGTGTGAACCTATCACGGACACTTATATCGTCAAGTTCGATGGGAAACCTGCTTTGGTCCATCTTGTTGGACTAAGATGCCGCTGACGTCAGTCATTCCGTCGCTTGAGTTGTGAATTCTCCGGTGCGATGAGCAAGGAAGTCATTGACGTCATGAGTGACAGGTACGAGCTGATCAGGGAAGTCATTGAGGAGTTCAGGAGGTAAAACAGAAAGAACATTTGATGGTAGTAATTATCGATTTATTTTGATGAAATTAGTGATAGAGAAAGGCAGAGCAATAAAGTATCACGAGTCTTCCGTAAGCCGGATCCGGGGCATATATAGATCTAGGGCCGCCACCACAACGGCACAGCTTAAGCCTTACTGTACATGCCTGCCTGCATTAGGAAGATTTCGTTTCATTCGTCTTCCAAAGGAGTTTGGTGCAAGAATGTACCTTGCTTGATTCTTGGCGCTTGGATTGTATCATTTGATGTACCTCGTCTGGCCAGGTAGTCATCCTCCCCAACTCGTACTCACTTCGCAAGATACCTGTACAGAAGTGGAATGACCACCATGAGCATTCGATAACCAAAGTGCTCGAGATTGGAATAGCAACTATTCCTCCAGACTTTAACGCTGAAATGAAAACAATACCAACACACTGGATTGCGTTCTGCGAACATCTCCCGCAGTCATGTTAGTGAAACCGGGATTCCTTACAGCCCTTGCCACTCGGTTAGACTTGACCAAGAACATTGCCTGTTCAATGTTCCACTGAATACGGCGAATGGAGAAAATCTCGGAACCATCATCCCAGAACACGGGCATATCCCAGTCGCCATGTGCGGATGCCCTGTGACCCCGGCCAAGCAGAGAATACCGTACATGTCGAAACAGTCTTTTTTACTGTAAAGTCATGTTTCCATTCCTTTACATGCACGTCTTGCCATCGATACAACTCATGCGTAACAGCACCTTCAACAGCAACGATATGAACATCCCCTCAACGACAACAACAAGGAACCCCTCCAGTCCCACCAAAACAAGGTCCCTGTGGAGAGACGAACCCCTCATACATGGGAAATCCCCGTCATCATGAGTCGAACATCTCCTCGGGCCACGACATTTCACCCTGACGCCCCACAAACAACGTCGCACTCGCTCGAACCGGTTCCCCGGAGACGCGGAAATGCGCAGACTTGGACTTGAGTGAGTTGCAGGAATACAACGGTCCCCTATGGCACCATCTCTGCCCAATACCGGCATGGCATGTTTCGTAATGTCTATACAAATGTCCCCGGTTCGCAACTATTGCACCATATGTTGCTGGATGCATGCATCGAGAGCACTGAGCATCAAGGAAACAAGTCTGAGTATTGTAAGAGTTGAAGGGGAAATTGCACCATCTGGTTGCGAGTTTGCGTATTGGAGAGCGTAGAGATAAATAGAAACAAGTTCTACATCAAGGGCTACATATTGAGTGCTAAAGATTTCACTTACTAGACATCTGCAGCCACCATGTCAGAAAAGACGGCATCCTCGGACCCCGAGTATTCCTCAGACTCTAATAAATCCCAAACCAAAGTCACAGCCGAGTCCGTCTCGCCGGTCAAACTGTACGGAGATGGCGATACCTTTGCCGTTGGAGGTTCTACCGAACTATACGAGCCAATTCCCGAATATGAGGGCAGACACAGATACGATCCGGCCGCCGAGTGGACCGCAAAGGAAGAGAAGAAGCTCGTGAGAAGGGTATGCAGATTCGGTTATCGGTATCTTTGCCTCGTCTTCTTACTAACGACATACAGCTAGACAAACGAATCTGCTCCTGGGTCTGCCTCATGTTCTTCGCCCTCCAACTAGACCGCGGGAACATCTCTCAAGCCCTCAGTGACGGCATGCTCGATGACCTCGGTCTAGACACAAACCACGATGCTTCGCAGTTGCGGAACCTTTATAGTGCTCACTGACCACATGAATCTTGAGTATTTCATGACCAAGAGGCAGCTTTCAGAGCGACAAGCTAGATGGGCAGACAAGTTCTCCGACTTGGACTTTGTGTTGAAATATCGACCAGGGAGCAAGGCAGCTGTGCCGGACGCGCTCTCCCGCTGAGAGCAGGACGAACCGGGGGGCTTTATGGTTACTTACAGCTCTTACCCGACCGAGTCATTCCGCGCGCGGCGCGGGTCCGCATTGGGTCAGTACAGGAGTCACTGCCGCAAATAGAGGTCTTCGAGAACAAGGAATTGCAAACCCTATTGGATGAGGCATGCAAGGAAGACGAGACTTATCAGGATGCATACCGCGCAGTGCAACGCAGAGATCGGAGCTTTCGACCATCCTTAGGAGTAGAGGTGCAGATCGCGGAGTGTAGAATTGACGAGGGAAAACGTCTTACTTTTCGCGACCGAATCTGGGTACCCGGCCTCCCGCCGGCCGACGTTGGCCTGACACGAAGGGAGACATTCTACGGACGAGGCTGATCCAGGAATCCCACGATTCCACAGTGACGGGGCACCCAGGCCGGGACGGGACCCTGGCGATTGTGAGTCGACGCTTCTTTTGGCCAGGACAGTCTCAATTAAACCGGCAAGTTGTTGGCAACTGCGATATATGCGGACGAAACCAGATCTGGCGACAAATGAAGAAGGGGCTATTGAAGCCTTTACCGGTGCCGGATCGACCATGAAGTCACTTGTCAATGGATTTCATCACCGACCTGCCGCCGACCGGACAGCAAGGTGCGCGCTAAGTTACCTATGGGTAATCACCGACAAATTGACAAGAGCGGTAACTCTAGAGGTTATGGATACAATGGAAGCCGAGGCGTGCGCGGAGCGCTTTATGTCTTGCCACTTCCGTTTCCATGGGATGCCCAAGTCTATTGTTAGCGACCTGGGATCGAACTGGCTTAGTCGCTTTGGGAGGAGGTTCTGTGCCTTAGCGGGTATTGAACAAAGGTTATCGACAGCATATCACCCGCAAAGTGATGGAGGTCCAGAGAGGATGAACCAAGAGATACAAGCGTATCTGCGAGCGGTAGTGAACTACGCGCAGGACGATTGGGGAGACCATCTGCCGTCATTGCAATTGGCGATAAACAACCGCGAGAGCTCGGCTCGGCATTGGGATGAGCCCGTTCTTCGCAGAACACGGATACCACGTTGACCCGTTCGAGGTTAAGGACTTGCCAGCTACGACGGACCCGAGGGAGAAGTCTGCCGAAAAGTTTCTGAAGAGAGTGCAGGAAGTTACAGAACTGGTTCAAGCTGCATCTGCATAGGCACAGCAGCGGGCCGAGTCGTCAGCGAATCTTCACCGAAGCCCAGCGGAGCGGTTTGAAGTTGGGGAGAAGGTGTGGTTATCGGTGGCAAACTACCGGTCCCCAAGGCCGTGCAAGAAGCTGGATGCATTATTTCAGAAGTTTACCGTTACGAAGGTGGTAGGATCGAATGTGGTGGAATTGGATGTTCCTGGATCGATTCACAACAGGTTTAACGTGGATATCCTCCATCGGGCCCGAGACGACCCTGCGCCAGGCCAAGTTACGGACGATTCCCAACCGCCACCTATTGTGAATGATGACGGTGAGGAGGAATTCCAAGTTGATAAGATCCTATGTGCACGAACACGGCGGCGAGGGCGCGGCGAAGTAAGGGAAGTTTATGTGCAGTGGATAGGCTATGCGAAGCCTACCTAGGAACCGATCGAGTACGTGGAAGACTCAGAAGCGATGGACGTGTTTGAAGAGAAATACGGATCGGTTTGGGAAAATGACGGACCACGCGGCCAGTATGAGTTCACGAAGCGATCGCGAAAGGGTCGCAAGGCGGAGGAGGGGAGTCATGTTATAGGCTGAGGCCTGGAGCCATGACCCTGGCTATGCCTGGGTCGGATTATCATTTCCCCGGGACGCCAGCGGCAACACAGCCGATGTGGACCTGAGGCTCGGACAACAAGGTGGGGAAGGCTCCGGCCGGGATGGTGATGACGGCTCGATGAGTGTTATGGACTGGCCAAGGGTGCTGCTGCAGTTGGGGTCAAATGGATTGAATTGAAAAATCTAAGAGGAAAGAAGAGGAAAACTCTGCTCTGTGCGTGCCGCCCCCCATTATACCAGGTCCAGATGGTTATGTGATCTCTACGTGTGCGGCTGCTATCACCACGCATGTTCCCCAGGCGGTTATAATAGCAAAAGTGAAGCTAAGTATTCGAACGATCAATTAGGCAGCCATTAATAATTAGATATTACTTTTAGATAACTAATCCTCGTTCCTTAAGCCCGTCCACCTGCATGCCTGGCTTAGGCGTCTTGGTTAAATCACCAGTCTCCTCGATGCCTTCACCCTTCTAAACTGAAGGATCATCATCTTCTAGCAACCATTCCTCCGGGCCGCCCTGGTTGAGCGGAAAGAATTCCATATCACTATCCCTATCGTCAGAATCCCAGATGACCTTATCATCATCCTCTCCAGCACCGGCGATTGCTGCAACTCGGAGTAGATCCCACTGCAGCTTTAATATCTCCCAATCTGGGAGATCATCTGGGTTCTCGGCCTGTATAGTGAAGACCTGTCCCGTCTTGACAGGCAGGCCACTCTCCCGATGCGCAAGCCTATCACCCCATGTCTTAGCACCCTCATTGGAGAGGCCAGCACAAATGATGGGATCACCTCGATGAATTGGGTTGGTAAAGCGTTTAAATTCTGAGGGCTTTAACCAGTGAAACTGAAGTCGTCTCTCATTGGGGTTATCGCTTGGGAGTGGCTTGAATGCAAAACGTGCTTTGTCAAACCAGAAGTGAAACTGGTGGCTCATTGAGATTATATTCTGCTGGGACCCCATAAAGTTCATGTCGTTGAGCTTGGCGATCCACGGAGCAGCTCGTTCTGTACCCCAAAATGTCGTTAGAATCCCACTAAGGAATTGCGTCTTGTCTTTTGCACATGTCGCGTGGGGGAAAATGTGCGCAGCTTCAGGGTCTGCCGTTCCTGCGATAATGCAGACATGTTTATCTCGATTCTTGCACTATTCGTTTTTATTAGCGAGAAGAATAAGAAACCTGGATTAAAGAACTTACCTGCTCAACTGCTTTCCGGTTTCTACCGCTTCCAGTGCTACTAGCCTGACTCCAGGTTGGACTATCCTGCACTCTTGCCAGTAGGGCATGTGTTGGCGATGACTGGAGGGATTGTATTGGTGCCTGTACCCCGGCTGAGGCTGTTGTGTCAGACACTGATCTTAAGTGTCGTGAAGTACGAGCACGCGAGTGACCGAATGGTGGGTTGAGTCTGCTGGAGGGCGGCCGGGCGGCTGATAAACTCAGTGGTGGAGGAGTCGTTGGGGACTGGGCGGCTGGTAAACTCAGTCGTGGAGGAGTCGCTGGGTTGGAAGCGGTATCTGCTGCACTGGTGGCTTCGGTTGTCACCGAGCTGTCACCTGTCGAATGAGCACCTCCTGGGAGATCTAGAAAGGAAGAGGTTTAGCACTGGCATGAGCCAACTGGCGAGGGAAAGGAAAGGGTTATACATACAGCTCCGTATTGCCGCGGTAGCGTTACTACCTAAGACAACAAAGATGCCAATGCGGAAGATGTTATTAGTCTCAGGATCAGCGTCTTGTTGCAATTTCTCAGTGATTCGATTTAATACATCGAGAGGCGCAACCATCAGAATGGCAACCCCGGCGGGAGTAAGAACTTCTGCAGGAGGAACGCAATTTCGTTGAATCTCGCGCCATTGGTGCAGCATGTTTTGTCGCAGGGTGAAGTCGGTGATATAATCGCCGACGTCGATGGGACCGGTTGTTGATGGGGTATCCTTGATGATCTTCTCGAGGGCAGGGCGCGTTTTCGTGTCGCTAGAAAGTGTCACCAGATTTTTAAGGTTCTCGATATCTCGAAACAAAGGCGAAGCCACCAGCCTCTCAATGAGGAGGGCCTGGAGCCCCTCATCATCGTTGCTGGCCATCGTACTGCGAGAATGTGGAGGAGGGGTCAAAGCTGGGTCCGGTGGATTGTGTGTTGATGTTGATCAGAAGACGTGTGGAGTTGTGGGTCACGTGCTAGCCACAAGGGTTCGGTCCGGGTTGCCGGGTTAGGCTCGGGTAATAAAAGGTCAGTGGTGGGGCCTCGGCAAATCTTCGGGCTGGGAACATCTCGTGGCAAGAGATCCCGTCAGCTCTCCGTACGTCAAGCTAAGAAGCGGCGAACTAGTACTCAAGTCGGTGACGATTAGGGAATCCTCGCTGTTGTATGTTTTTGTTTTTGCTCTTAGGGTCGAAGACCAATTGAACCAGATATCTCAGGTTGCTAAGCAGTCTCGCAGTTGCGGGATTCAAGGACTTCAGTTTTGTCGCCCGTCTAAATACCAACCCGACCGCCACTATCTTCGAAGTTTCCAATCTTAATTGTTCTTCGTCGCAACATCAGAGTCCAAACAATCCAGCAACAGCATATGCCCCGGCGTATGAGCCATAATAACCCCCTCCAAGCCCGCCACCATCACAGCCTCTTGCGGCGTAACACCACACCCCCAAAACACCGGCACATCCTCCTCCGATCCCACCACCTCCCCAAGCGGCCTTCCATCTCTCGCAAGCGGCGCATCCCCCCATTCCGGAACATCAATGTCCGCAATCCCAAGCTTGGCCACGGCGTCCCAGCCCCAAGCCACGGGTTCGCCGTGTGTCGACGAGTAGGCGCGGGTGATAGCCCGAACCTGCTCGACCGACTTTGCGGGATAGGGACGCATGGATACGACAAAGCTTCCTTCTGTGAAGACGCCGGCTGGGGAGAGCCGGAGGGTTGTGTGGTACATGGGGACGTTTCGGCCGGTTGCTTGGTGGCGAGGGGGGAGGCCGGCTGTAGTGAGGGCTGTTTCGAAGCTGAAGGAGCAGCCGATCAGGAAGGCGACATGGTCGTCTATCCACTCAGAAACAATGTCTTTGCATTTGTGCCGAATGAGCTTTGAGTCTTTGTAGACGTTGTATCTGGGGGCGTCACGTCGGATATCCACGTCTGTGAGCAAGGCACTCCCGGCTACGCCATTGATGTACGACTTGACGCTGTTCCATGCGCCAACGGAGGAAGACTCAGCAATTAGTGGGCATGGAACGGGGTTTCGCTCGCAGAGCAAGCGGAAGTCGGCTGCGTAACGGGATGGCAAGACGATGAGGTTGGCTTGCACGTAGCTGGGGGCCAGGCCCGAAGTTGCACCACAGAGGTTTGCTCTGGCTGCGAGACGAACTTGGTGTCCGGTCTTGAGGGAGGGGATAGCTGGGGGAGGGAGGGCGATAGTCGTGGTGGAGGAAGTCATGATGTTTGGACTGCGTGGATTGAATGTGTCAAGTTGTATCGAAGTTTGGCAATATAGTAGTTCTCTATGATCAAAATGACTGCAAAGTTCCATGTATAAGTAGACGTATATCTACCACGTATTCAAAGATGCAAGATATCTACATCCATCCAAGCCGGCCCCGTGAGCATCTTGCCCCTTTCCATTGAGATCTGATCTCGCTCGCACCTTGCATATAAAGGACACCAGCCTCCGCCTTGTGGGTCAGCACAACACGGTCAACGACAATTCACCTCCTCTAATACGCTGTCATTCTCCTAACATATTGCGGTAAAGCACTTCCCATCTCCCGAAGTCAGTCTCGTGACGCCTTCCCGACACATGACCCACCCCCCTTTTAACAGCTATGGCGAGCAATACAGGAGTAACTGTCGAGGTGGTGGGGCATAACGAGAGACTTGGGCCAAGCATATGTACGAAGGGAGTCGAGGGCGCGGGTGGAAGTCCGTTACCGTGGCTAGCCGAATTGCGACGGATGCTCGGATCCTTCCGGTGGTGTTGGATGAAGATTTGGGGGCTTTTGCATTATTTATTAGGGTTGGTAGCGATTGTTTGGTAATTTGATAGGGATATCGGATGAAGATGTGAAGTTGTGAGTACGGAGTTGGTAGGTACGTACATACTAATTGAACTTGAAAGTCTTGGATGGCTCTGGGATAACAAATCAAGGAGAACCATGAACCAGGCCGAGCGACGAGATGATCAGGGGAGAACTCGGGGATCACGGATGAAATGGGGTTGAACAAATTCGGGCCCAAGGCTTCAATAAATCATGATCAATGGAGGTCGTGGTGGAAGCGGACTCAACTCATAGCGAGAGGTCGTGCGGGATGTGCGCTGAATTGCTAGTAGCCGTAGTGTTGGCGATAGCTTCGGTCATTATTGGCAGTCAAACGTCATACATGGGGCATGTATAAGTGTTGAATAAGCCCTCTGGGAGTGTCGACTGGCACTAATGTTCATGTGAGATGTACGTGTATGGCCTTATTTGGAACCTGGTTTGGCAGGGCTGTGATCAAGGCTTGAACGGTCGCGTCAAGAGTTGGTTCGCTTTCAAAACGCATTCACTTAGACCAAGGTACGAGATGTGGCGGCATCGCGATCGTGGCGATAACCAAAGTTCGATCTCGATCTGCACTGGGCTCCCCCGCCTTGATGTGTGGGAGGTGGGCTTTGGTAAACGTCGTCTGCGTGGGAGGATACGGCTGTGACGCAGTCTCTACGCCGGCTACAGCTCCAAACTTGAACCACTACACGTCAGACCACAAGACGAGGATGTGCAGTTTGCACATGTTGAGAGACGAATTCAACATCTGATGCAGGGCCCAAGTAGTAAAGCAGAACGGTTCCAAAAGAATAAGCAAAATAAGATACTAAAGAGGAAAGAAGAAGAAAAGAAAACAGACAAGAAACTAGATAGATGCCTCGAGCAAAGGACATGGGAAGGCGAAACAATCTAGGCAGAACAATAACAGGTCAAACGACTCTGGCTCCCGGCGAAAAGGGCACAAAGCCGATGATACAATTACCATCCCCCCCTCCCATTCCCCCTCCTCGTCTCCTCCG
>JAMQMW010001025.1:10877-24624 GCA_024115155.1 Thelonectria blattea
GAAGACAGAGGAAAAGACTCAAGTGTCTATCGTGTCACGAATGCGCAAAAAGTTTTGGTAGTTTGTCTTTGTCCAGCGACGAGCGCGCTTCCCATACATAATCATGGGCAGCGACGTCATGAGGATGACAAAGCTCAGCACGGCCAGCTCGATGAAGCAGTTCTGAATGCCCGTGTCGAGCCAGTAGCTGGCGACGAAAGTGAAGAGCATGGCCAGCGTGTTGTTGATGACGGCCACGCCGACCATGCCTTCTAGGACGGTATCGGGATAGCTGTCGGCGAGATAAGTGAGACTGAGATCACCTGCACAGCCGTACCCGAAGCCGATGAATCCCAAACCAACATAGGGAACCGGCCAGCTCCAGCCCTTGGCCGACCCGATGCCGAAGAGCAGCATGCCGGCCGGGAAGACGAGCACGCAGAGGAACATGAGGTACAGGCGAAACTCGGCCTCCATGATGCCCTTGTTGCGACGCGTCATCCACAAGAGGAACTTGTCGCTGCACCAACCACCATAGTAACACCCAATGACGCTGCCAATAAGGCAAGGCAGGTTCATGTTGCCCACCTCGGCGTCGCCGTAGTACCACGGAGCCTCGATCCAGTCGTCCTCCTCGACCGTCAGATAAAAGGACAGGGCGATATTCTGCATGCCCCATTGGAGCCCGGCGTACCACACGGCCGGGAAGGAAAAGATGCGCATCGTGTGCCAGAGACGGTGGATGTACTGTTTCGCTCCGAGGCCGCGTAGATTAGGGGCGGGGGTGATGAGGGCGATGCGTTGCCAGTACGTCTTGGGTCGGGTGTACGAGACGGACATGCGGTTGCGTTCGACTTGGCTCATGGAGAACTGCGTCTCTTCCTCGTCGGGTGTTCCGGCAGCAGCTGGAGGACTTGTCTGTGGCGAGCACTTTTCCTCGTTACTCGCCTTGTCCTCCGGCGATGGTGGCGAAGGCTGACTTTCTCGCGGCGCGTCGCCGTCTTGGCTGAGATATCTCTCCCGGGAAAAGGCCGTCTCCTCGAAACCGAAATAGAAGAGCACCAGAGTAAACCCCGAGGCAATAGCGCCAATGTGTCCGATCCAGCGCCATCCGATAACATCGGCCACGTAGCCACCGATCAGAGGCCCGAGATATGTGCCGACGGAAGTAGCGAGGGTGTACAGGCCCATGGAAGTACCGTTCTGGTGCTCGAACCAAATGTCCAGCAACGACAACTGCACCACGGCTTCGGCGACGGACTCTGACGCGCCGACAAAGAGCTGCGACCAAATAGTATCGCCTGTAGTCTTGAGATGGCCGAACCAGACGTTCCCTATAAGACCCCACGTCGTCCCGATCAGATAAAGAATGCGCCGACCGTACAGGTGAACAGCCGGCGAGCTCAGAAGCGTCCAGTACCCAATCGCAATAAACAGCACTCCGGCGCCCGTGTTGAAGACATCGTAGCTGATCCCATACTGCTCATTCACGCCCGTCCCGGCAGCTCCCGCAACATTGGACGTGGCCGCAGTCAAGGCGACAATGTAGGAAACCAGAAAGGTGTGCCAGATCTTGCGGGCGAGGCTCCAGTTGAGGGGATCGTTGGGCGAGGCGGTCGGTTGCGGCACCAGGATGATGTCGCCGTGCTTTTCCAGCCCACTGTCGCCGGAGACACTCTCCCACTCGTCGGTGAAGAGGCGACGCGTGCCCGGGAGGGCTTCGTCGAGGGGTTGAGTGTCTGTAGGCTGGAGGGCGGCCATCCAATCGATTTCCGCGAGGGTGATTCTTGAACTGTTTTGTTTTGGGTCTCGGTTCGTCGATAGGCTCCTAGAGCCGCATTTACTCGGGAGTCGTGCTAGGGAGGTCGGTGAGGGTACGTGATGAAAACTCGGTGGCAGCTCAACTTCATGATACGGGGAGTTGCTACGACGAACAAGAGAAGGGGGAAAGGGAAAGGTAGGCGGGAGCTTGGTCTTTTATACGGAAATGGAGAGTCTCACAGGACCCTCTCAGAACCTGGAGAGTCTCACAGGACCCTCTCAGAACCTGGACAGTCTCACAGGACCCTCTCAGAACCTGGACAGTCTCACAGGCCCCTCTCAGAACCTCATCAGGCCGCAATGGGCAGTTGCACGTCGATGCCCTGTAGGGTTACTCAACCGTGGTACGTTGCAGGAAGAGCAACGATAGCGACCCTGGACGGTGGGGGACTTTTGATGTCATTGTGGGCTGTCGAGGGTGAAAGGGGCAACAGAGGCGACGAAGTTTTTTTTTTCCTTTATTATTGTTGCTTCGAGTTCTCGCTGTGAAGAGAGGCCGAGTTTCGTTTATGCGGGGTTTTCTCGTAATTATTACCCCATGTATGACTGACTGTGTGAAGATTCTTCACTGCAAAGAAGCCGAGGACAAACAAAGGGAGTTTGTCTTATCTAAAGACTGGGATCAATGGGTGCAGGGTTTTGGCCAAACGTTGCAGTTGAGCTGAGAACAATCCTGATGGAGGGTGGGAGAGCTGAGAAAGGAATGCAAGATAACCACAGTCCTCTGCTGATCGACGTCCCAGTCTCTCGCTTGGGGAAGAGCTGAACACTCAAATTCTCAACGAGTGAGGGGTGAAACTGACGCCATCTCCGTCTTGTTTCCCTACGCCTCGTCTGCTTCTTCCCGCCCTCGGCCTGTCCGCTAAGCTGAGATTTGCCCCCCCTCGCCGCCCTCGATTCCCTTCTGGAGCAATCATCCCCGAAATCATTGGCTCCTCTCTCCCCGACGAAGAAGAATTTTTCCCAAGCACCGACACGCCAAGCTGCGGTCCGGCGTCCCCGGCGATGCAAAACGCCCAGACCAAGCTGAAGGGCCGCGTGTCGCGTGATGCAGATGAACCGCGACAGGCCAGGGGGGGGACGAACGGGGTTTTTTTCTTTCTTTCTGAGGCAGCTGAGAGTGAGGTGTCGTATGGTGCCACTGCTATCTTGTTGTTTTTGTCTTGATCTCATAGATAACTCGTGGTTGAGATATGGGGGATCGAGATGAGCCGACTCGTCGTTAGGCTCGACCGGATCATACGCGGATCGTCCTCTCATTTATCAACATTCGCTTGTTTGAACCCTGGAATGCTCACGTTGCATCCATCTACGAATTTGCCTGACTGTCGTATCTATGATATCACTACGTTTTTGCGCTTATATTTTCACTTATTAGATCAAAGCCATACAAACTTAACCTTCCCTTATTAATAAGTACCTAGTTGTTCATTCATCCAAATGACCCAGATACCCTATAACGGCGCCAAACCCAACAACCCCACCACCGGAAGCTCATCACCCGTCTCGTATCGCACACTTTCAAATTAGCAACTATCTCCAATACCCTCATCAATCGGAATAACCTGGTTCCGTGGTCTAGCTGGTTATGGCATCTCGTTAACACCGAGAAGGTCCCCGGTTCGAGCCCGGGCGGAATCACTTTTTGCTTCTTCAACCCCTGGTGGATGCTATCTTTTTGCCTGCTTTCATTATCTTGCAAATCAACTCGTGATACGATCACGCCGAAATAGTCAAGACAGTTGGCGAGGGATGGAGGCGATGTATTGCGGGTGGTACAAGGTCGAATTCCTTGATCACACGATCCTCCTCTAATGCCCTTTTCGGCTCCCACACCCCGAATAGGTAAACTTCGCCATCGATTTGCGTTTGTTTCCCCCTCGAAACCTTCCCGTCCAAATTGGAAGGCGGCCAATTAGCAGTAAAAACGATCCGTATATTTCTCCCCCCCCCTTTTACGCTATCATCGCGCGTCCGCTGTTGCAGACTTCTTACATGTAGGTTCTGAGCAGGATCTCGGGTCGACTCAGGTAAACTCCCTTCGCCACACACCTTCATTTTCGAACAACTCTCAAGTTTATGGCCTTGTCGAAAGAATTTCCTCAATACTTCCCGATAATTATCTACAGCACGCTAGGCTGGAAAGTTTATGGCTAACACGGGCTTTGGTTGACGGCATACATCTAGTCGAAGGAGCTGGTGAGCATGCCGCATTTTGCTTTTCAGGTTGACTTGATGTCTAACACTGACTCAAAATACGGCTGTAGAATTCTAGAGGGTTATTGTGGGAGTCTTTCCTGACAATTTCAGTTCGTTTTGGGGGGCATAATTATGATGTTGTATGCTCGAGACCCAAGTTTTGATGTGACTCGATTAACTGGCACTCCATCCTATTTTCATGGTAAAAACGACTGCAATGCTTCGTATAAGCGCATAAGCGAAGAGGCTTACAGGAAGATGTCTTCGCCGTCCTATGTTTTCCAGATTTTGGTTGTCCAGTGACAAGTGCTGACTGGAACCATCTCAATTCGGCAATAGGGTCAGCACCAACTTTGAGCTGATTCTCTGTCGTTTCGATACTTCATCGTTATATCTAAATCAATGTCTCTTCGTGATATACCTAGCGAGCCATACTACTGTCGTATATTTGGCAACGGATTTGGATCTCATCATGGGAGGAAGCCCGTCCATATTCTCTAGTGCGAGATACACACTTCATCGGGAACTGGTATTTGACACTAGAATGTAACAGTGCATGCACTAAGTTCTTATATATTGGCCAACTAGTCCCGAGGCCCCCGACCACCTGAGCGATAGAGCTGCAATTCCTCCAAGATCAGGCTCAATTGCAATCCTCCCAAGATAATCCCGCCACATCACCTGGCTATTCCAATCATACGAACATGCAGTATAATATTCCCCAGGCTCACCTAACCCATCCCCTTCCTATCCTCGGTATGAAATGCCGAGCGAATAGCATCCCGTCGCTTTGCGCTTATCGCCCTCCCCTCACCCTCCAGCGCTAACTAATGCACCCCAATGCGCCAAGTGGCTCTTCTCCAGTTCTATTCCGAACACGGCAATGACTTGGAGAGCCGTATCTCCAATTAACTACCCGATTAGGCAGTAAATTGGAAGTTTTCTGCAGTCCCTCGCCAAAGACTCACGAAGCTATGAGTCTGATATCCGGGCCGGCATTTGAACGACATCGGAACCTAGCCGTCACGAGTATATAGACCAGTCACTTCTCCCCCCTTCCCTTCTCTAACTTCTCGCAAGCAACCGACCTCGCCATGTCACTCTCCCCCCTCATCCTGGCCCAAGTCGCCATCTCGGCTTCCCTCATCGTCTACCTCTACCGCTGCATCGCATCTCCACTGTGGAAAGTCCCCGGCCCGATCCTCTCGCGCTTCACTCCCCTCGTGCTGCGATGGCACGAATTCCGCGCGAACCGGACGCTGTACATTCACGCCCTGCACCTCAAGTACGGGCCGGCGGTGCGGATCGCGCCCAACGAGATGTCGTTTACGTCGTATGAGGCCGTCAAGGAAATTTACGGGTCGTCGGGGAGTGGGTATGATAAGCATGAGTTTTATAACTTGTTTAGGGTTTGGGGGAGAAGGTGAGAAGAGAATTGGAGATGGGGAGAGATGATGCTGATGGTTGGATAGGACCATGTTTTCGACTCTGGACAAGACTGCTGTAAGTGGTTGCCCGGTTACATGTAGGAGAGCGTTGAGTTAATATGTGCAGCATTCGAAACGGAAGCGCATCTTTGCCGATAGATACTCCAACAGCAACGTCATCAAACCAGTATCTCTAGACGGAATCGAGGCTATTAGTCAAGAGTTTGTGAGGCAATGCGAAGGCTCTGCCCAAAACGGAGTTGACATTTACGTACGTTGTTTTTTAACTAGTTGCCGACAGATCTAACCTCTCACAGGTCAAACTTCACTCATTTGCCTGCGACGGCGTTACTCATCACATCTTCCACCCATACGGTAGCAACAGTCTCCAAAACGACAGCGACCGAGAAATGATGCACCAAGTAACCACCGACAACAGCCTCGGGAGTGAGTCCCCCCTCAACTTACCTCAAACCAAAAACTGACCACAACTATCATCTATAGGCCGCCTCATCCAACACCACTACCCCCAACTCTACAAATCCTTCTCCAAGCTCCTAGACCTCCTCTTCGAGCCCCGCGCCACCCCCCTAGCCGACGAATTCGTCGGCACCCGCGCCCGCCTCACCGACTCGGCCGAATTCACCCTCCTCAGCCGCATGCGCCAAAAGGCCGTCGGCGCCGACCTCGACGACACGGACGTAGTAGCCGAATGCATGGATCACATGGTCGCCGGCATCGACACCACGGGCGACGTGCTATGTTTCTTGATGTGGGAGCTTTCGCAACCGGGCTCGATGAGGTTTCAGAGGGAGTTGCAGCGGGAGGTGCGGGAGAACCCGGACGTGGCGTTTGATAAGCTCCCGGTGCTCGATGCGGTTGTTCAGGAAGGCTTGCGGTGTTTTCCGGCGATTCCAATGTCGTTGCCTCGGGTTGTGCCTGGTGGCGGGAGGGTTATTGACGGGTACTCGGTTCCGAAGGGGACGATTGTGAGCAGCCAGGCGCATTCGGTGCAGAGGCATAACACGGATGTGTTTCCCGAGCCAGACGTGTTTAATCCTCATCGATGGACTGCCGCGCACGCGGATCCGGAGATGAAGAGGTTGATGTTTGCGTTTTCGCACGGAGGACGCGGGTGTGTTGGGAAGCAGTAAGTGTCTATTGCAAGTACCACGGATGGGTATACTGACGACTTCTAGTCTTGCGCTTGCCGAGATGAAGCTCTTGCTGCGTAATGTGTATTCTCGCTTTACTACGCTGCCGGATCCTGAGACTACGCCCGAGTCGATGAGGGCGCATGATCAGATCATTTCGGCTCGGCCGTATGGCCAGAAGTGTTTATTGCGGTTTGTGCCCATCTCGGAGAAGTCGTGATGCTAGAATCATTGAAACTCTTCCCGTTAAGAGATGACGCTTCTGTTAGGGACTCGTGAGCCATCGCAACCTACACAGATAGAGGCAAACGAGACAAGTAGATATTTGTCAGTGAAAAATAGACAACCTTTTCGTAACCCATCCCATACGCCTCTCCATGCTCCAATGTCCATCACTCTACGCAGGCAAAACTGGCCTCCCCTCACTCTCCCACTCCCTAGCCAACCCCCTCCAATCCCTCTCCCCCCCCTCCCAAAACACCCTCAAAAACCCCAACGCGTCCTCGAAATTCTTAAACCCCATCTTCCTCACCGTCTCCCTATACAACCCGACCACCACCCCCTGCCGCCCTGCATCCCCATGACTCTCTAGCCCCGCCACGAACAGCGGCCACGCCAAGTTGTGCACCCACGCCGACATGTCCTCCACGGCGGCGAACTGGTCAAACAGCGCCGAGAGTATACCCTCCCTCTGCGATTCTATATCGAGTTCCAAGCAGCGAGCGGCGTATAGAAGGGCGGCTTGGTGGTATGTGTCGACCAGACGCGTAAAGTCCCTCCGGCGCGGCCCGGAACTCAGCGAGAGTCGACCCGTGGTCATGAGGGTTTCCCCCCGCGCGACCTCGAACCGAGACCGGATATTCCTCAGCGTCAAGCCCATCTCTGCCTTCGCCGCCGTAGCCAAGTCGAGCCTTCGCGAGAGAAGCGTCACATCGTGCAAGTAAGCCAGATAAGTCGCAAACAAAGTCGACTCGTCGTTCGGATCCGGCACAATGACATCGTACATGTGCGCAGTCTCAAACGACATTGTACACGCAAACACATCATGCAACGACAACTGATTCCGCAAAAACCCAAACAACAAACTCCTC
Source organism: Thelonectria blattea (assembly GCA_024115155.1). Classification (NCBI taxonomy): domain Eukaryota; kingdom Fungi; phylum Ascomycota; class Sordariomycetes; order Hypocreales; family Nectriaceae; genus Thelonectria; species Thelonectria blattea. The sequence continues at coordinate 18,549 of JAMQMW010001025.1, forward strand.
TCCCCCCGTGTCGTCTCAAACGCATTCACCAACGACCTAGCCGCCCTCCTGTGAAAGTCCACCGCCATGCCCCCCTCGTGCGCCATCTCGTAGCACGAAAGCATCAACATGGCAGCCAGCAACCACTCCGTCGACCTGACGTCCAGCTTCCTCCCCAGATCGTGCCCGCTCACGACGTACCTCGTGATGTCCCGGATGTACCTCGAAATCATGCCCACGGCCTCGTCGCGCGCCTTCTGCGGAAGCCTCGTGTCGCCGAAGAAGGTCGACGCGTGCTGCGCCGATATGGCCGCCATGGCGAGCCCGATGACGGGGTTTTCGTAGGCCAGCGGCACCACGTACCGACGGTACGAGTTGTCGGCCGAGTCGATCCAGACCATCAGCCCGGCCACGTGTTCTGCGTAGTACTCGACGAGCTTGTTCATGGCGTCCTTGCTGAGGAACCCGAGGGCCGAGTTCCGCATCCAGTCGCCGTAGACGTGCGTCGGCGCGTTTTCCTTGGACAGCGGGGAGGCCTCGGAACGTGAAGCCTCGAGGGGGGAGGGAGCAGTCGTCGAGGCAGAGACGGAGTCTGTGGTGAGGTTGCCCGCGGAACGGCGGAATTCCTTTCCTCCGACCCATCTCAGGCGCACGCCGTAGCCGGGGCAGGAAAGGCTCTTCTTTGCGCACTTTTGGCACCTTGGCTGGGTGCGGTCGCAGCGGATGCGGCGGCGCTTACAGGTGTAGCAGTCTGTCGAGGATGAGTCGGAGGAGGACAAGGACTGCTAAAGCAAGGCAAGAACTCACCGCTTGTAGACGCTTGTTGTCGATGAGTCATAGTGATCCCATTAAAGTATCCGGCGAGTTTTAATGTCAAAAGGATGGCTGATAGTCAGAGGAGTATGAAATTATGAATGCGAAAAGAGTGAGGGGCTTCCAATAGTTTGAAGTATCACGTGAGCCGCCTCCGGCGAGCGATAACCTCGAGTCACCTACGCACTTGCAAGATTCCAGCATTCCTACGTCATGTACTCTATTCATCACTCTCTGCTTATAAATTCATTGCGCCTAAGAGATGTTTCGTTGCTCATGTTCCCTGGAGCCTTGTCCCAACTTCCTTACGTCCGTTGATATATAGAGCTCGCTTCCCAACTACAAAATGTTCCCAATGCCATTACTCAATGGGCTGTGGCCTGGTTCCATTTCCGGCCTGGTTCTCCTGTATTCTCGCAAAAACCGACCAAGCATTGTGTGGCCCTCCTCATCAGCCCATTTTGCCGCCCTTCTACATCTAGCCTCAACGGTGTCCACGTTCTTGTCATTCTCCAGGAACAGAGAAACAATATCAAGACGGCCCTGCCGAGCAGCCACTTCAAGAGGAGACGAAGGCTCTTCAAAATCCATGTCCGGTCTTGGAAGGGGAATGATGTCGGCGCCTCCCTCAATCAACATCTTGCAAACGTTGAAGTGGCCCTGCATGGCTGCCCACGAGAGAGGCCGTCCAATGTTGGGGTCTGCATTGTGGCTCAACAGCAGGCGCACCATCCGTGCGTGGCCGGTGAGAGATGCAAGTGCAAGAGCTGATACTAGTCGGGGTGATTCGAAGTTGACATCCATCTTAGCATCCAGAAGAAATGTAACCAGCGTCTCGTCACCTGCACGGGCAGCTGCGACAAGGGCAGCAGGGTGCATGTCGGCTCCCGCATCAATGAGAACTCGTACACAATCAATGGATCCATTGGAATCCATCCTTCTTGAAGTTGCCGCTATCTCGATTGGGGAACCCGCTTCGCTCACTGCGTTGACATCGGCACCATGCGTGATCAGCAACTTTATCACTGCGACATCGCGGTAATGACATGCACGATGCAATGCTGAATTGAGATTGGCACCTGCATCCAATAAAATTCGGATAACTTCCAGCATTTGCACACTCCAACCCAACATGGGCGAATCAAAAACCGTGATTTTTCGGACCACTTGATATAAACAGACTGTCCAATCAAGGGCCGTGAGGTGATCATCAAGTTTAAGAAGACCCGGGAAAGTTAGTGCGTGTGAGGCTAGGGCGGCTGTCCGTCGGTTCACGTCGGCGCCGCATCTCAAGAGGACTTTCGTCATCTCGGGACTCCCGAAAAGAGCAGCTGACACAAGAGGTGACCAAGAACACCCAGGGGGATCTGGGTGGGCTCCATAACTCAACAACAGGTTGAATATATCCCTTTTGTTTTCCCAGATGGCCAAACCGAGGGCCGTTTGAGAGTTGGGATCAAAGCCGGCCAGCCACCTGAAACGGCTGGGCCAGCCTCGAGGCCATTCGACTGACGTATCGAAGATCTGGTTGACATTTGCGCCCAGTTCGAGAAGCTTTTGAACCACCCCGATATTTCCATCTTGGATGGCTGCCCCTAAGAGAGTTTCTTCGCCGTCGTAAACAGCGTCGATACTCTCAACGTGGTTTAGCAATTGATCGAGATACTGCGTCGCCCCTGTGCGGACAGCAACCTTCAAAGCAACCCAATGGTCGAACTCTGTGGGGACAGCACCACGGCAGATTAGCATCTGGAAGATGTCGAACCTTTCTGCCTTGAGTGCTGCCTGCAAAGCGTTCAATCTTCCTGGCGCATTGACGTCCGCGCCTCGGTCGAGAAGAAGCTCGACCACATCTTCGTCTCCTTGCTCTGCTGCCGCCTGAAGTGCAGTCAACCCCCCTTGGGAGTAGAGAGGGGTATTGATATCTGCGCCTCGGTCGAGAAGGAGTTGGACCAGATCATAGTCTCCTCGCTCTGCCGCTGCCTGAAGCGCGGTTCTCCCCCGACTCGACCCAGCATCTGCGTGAATGTTGGCTCCCCATTCCAGGAGCAATCGAACCAAACGCATCCGAGCTTGAGGAAGAGATAGTGTTGGTTCCTTCTCACATGTCCACTGCTCCAACCCACAAGCCAGCTGCAGCGCCGTCTCCCCATCAGCGTCCACGCCGTCAACAGGCACTCCATTTTGTAGGAGCGCTTCCGTTGTCTCCAAAGATCCGCTCGGTACCGCCCAATGAAGTATTGAGTCCAATTGCGTTTGCCATCTCCCGAGAATTCGCAAATGGTATTCTTGAAGTTCATCAGGGGAAAGACCGTCGAGAATCCTGTTCCAATCCAGCTGGAGATGGAGACTGGCCCCGTGCTCGATCAATCGACGAAGTAGACCTGGATTGTCTCGTGTGGCGGCCGCATAAACCGGAGGTGCCAATTCTCGAGGTAAGCGTTGTGGCAAGTTGGATTGACGTTCGCGCCTCTCTTCTTCTTCATCTTCACGCCACTCTTCTTCCCTTTGTTTGCGCCACTCTTCTGCTTCTTCTTCGCGCCTGTCTTGTCCAATACCCGTGATAACAAATCGTCTGATCAAAGGCCCCAGAGAATCCGCCATGTTCACGTCTGCACCATTTTCCAGAAAGAGGTCAACCATTGAGGTGTCGCTGTTCCGAACCGCAATTTGAAGTGCTTGGTCTGGGGACTTGGACTTGTCGTCAAAATGGGCCATTTCGCCAATCAAGTACCGGGCAACGTCTATGTTTTGAACATATGAAGCCTTTGCGAAAAGATTTCCGCTCTCAACCTCTTCGGAGGACGACCAAAGACGGCCTTTACCATCCAGGATCCCCGCGATGGGCTCCAGACGGCAAAGACAGTCGAGATCGGCCCCTGCAACGACCAAAAGCTTCACCATGTCGAGACTCCCGCTGTGATGCGTAATGGCCAGTTCGAGTGGCCTGAATGGCAAGCCATTGGTTTTGGCGTTGGGGTCAGCCTTGTGGTTAAGGAGAATTCGAACGGTCCTCAAATCCTCTTTGAGGATTGCCATCTGTAGCGCATACAGATTTGACATCCCCCTCCACCAAGAACCATAGCCTTCTGTTAGGCCAGCCTCTCTGGCGCCACTCCCTTTGTTAGGATCTGCACCCCTGTTGAGCAGTCCCAGAACAACTTGAGGTTCTGCAAGGCTGCAAGCACTCAAGAGGAGTCGGGAAAGAAACATGTCCAAGGTAGGATTTCCATCTCTCTGGACGAGACGATCCAGGAGTTGATCGAGCAACGGTGCGTACCCGTTCTGCAAAATCCAACGCAGGATGTTGTCTAACTCCTTCCGATTGAGTAAATTGTTGGATGACAGATAAACACAAGATCGGATCAGGTGTATAAACGGTTCTCTCGCTCCGTGTGCATGACCGAGGGTGGGTGTCCACGGTACGATATCGTCAAGACGCTCTAGGACCGTAGAAAATTCGTAGTTTCGACCCTGATAAAGGATGTTTCCAAGGAGACTCTTGGTTTGCTGAACTGAATGTTGCGCGGGAGAAAGGCCAAGTGGTGAGGTGAGAGTGCACCAATCTAAACTCAGGACGAGCTTTTCGGTCATCCACCCAACTTGAATGGTCAGGACTGGTGCTTTGCAACTGGGGTTGATCGGGTATCTTACCAAGGTTGTTGAACTCTGCGTCAAACTGAAACCAAGGGATGTTGTCTGTGATCACTTGGACAATAGGCTCCAGAAGCTGTCTTGATAACTCAGCCTGCCCAGTTCGAGATCCGGGGGCGTTGGCCAGAACTTGACGAAGTCAGCACAAGGTTTTCTTTTTACGAGGCCGACAACATACGTGATTGTAGCGAGTCATTAGGAATAAACAACTCCATTTGCTGCTCGAAACTAAGATGTTCTCGATGACTCCGCTTGCTGGCGGTCGTGGGCCCGTGACGATGTCGAGGCTTGGAGTACTTCTCCAATCCCCAGTTCTCAAGTCTGATGCGGTACTCTTTTTTTCTAAGAAGAGGAAGATGGAAATGTCAGTCATGGAATATGTTATCGTATCAAAGGGAACTCACGTTGCGCGAAAACCATGACGCTCCTCCATGGCCTTCATCATGTCCTTCTGGGTCATGTCCTTGTAGAGTGCCACGATGTGCGCCTTCTGGGCAGCCCAGTCTTCTTTGGTGTGATGTGGAACTCGAGGCATGTCGGCGGTCCGGAAGAGCAGGGTGAGGTACAGCAAAAGAAAGAGGTATGATGGGACGTCTATCGCTGCGACGAGAAGGATGCCGGGTCAAGAAGCCGCAGTGGCGAGCCGAAGTAGAACTGATTGAGAATGAGGGAGACTCCCAGTGACAAGACGGGCACTACCTACCTATTTATGTACGCCTACGAATGCTACGCCCCCAAATTCCCTCTGCCTCGTCCAACGGAAAGACCACGTCAACACCACCCTTTCCAACCAAGAGTTTGGCTTACCTGCATCAAAGTGCAAGTGCGAGACTCTGCCAAGCGCAAATTCCCTTTCAAATGTTTCAAATTCCCTTTCAGCTGAGCAAGAGCGATCCAATACCACCTCTCGCATGCATCAAAGTGGATTGGGCAGTCGAGGAAGGCAACCAACCGACCAAATTCCCTTTCGACGTGGCAGGACCCGTCGAAAGGGAATCATGAATTCAACTCGATTCTCCGGCTCCCAGCCACAGTCGACGTATGGGTCCGGAAACACCTCTGCCTCGAATGCTCATACGGGAGCTCCGGCTGGAGCCGCGTACGCGACGGCTTCCGGTTCAAACTAAGGCACCTCGTCTCGTCCTCCTGCAAACTCATCCTCGGGTTTGATGGGCAATTCCGGCTCTGGTAGCCACTCAGGCCGTACCGCCAATGCGAACTCGTCCTCGGGTCAGACGGGCAACTACAGCTCTGGCAACCAGTCTGGCCATGTTTAGCAATTGGAGCATCGGTCTGCAACAACCCCCACACTACACTGGCGTTTCAGCGCCAGTCATCTTCCGTAGTATAGTGGTCAGTATGCAAGCTTGTCACGCTTGAGACCCGGGTTCAATTCCCGGCGGGAGAGATTATCCAGCCACAGACCTTGAGGTCTGGTTTTTTTTTTGGGACTGGGAGTGAGAGAGAGTGATGAGTCTCGAAAGCCTCATCTTTTTTTTGGCAAGTCGTAGTGAAGGCGTCGAGCGCTGGCGAGGCCCCACAATAAAGTATTGTTAGTGTCGGACACACGGGAAGTTGAGTTGTGGCCCGAGTTGGTATATTAAAGGGGTCAAGATAGAGAGATAATTAG
>JAMQMW010001027.1:6509-18314 GCA_024115155.1 Thelonectria blattea
GGCATCATGAGTCTGGGTGTTATGACGCAACTTGTTTTCATCATGTCTTTCATATCCCGCCTCTGATGAGACATCGCTAGAACCGACTCCCTACAGACAATATGCGATGCTTTCACGATGGTACGCTGCTTCAACGTGATACAATAATATACCGTAGCCTTCAATCATATTTCCGTCCATTCAAACCCCCATGTCATCTCGTCCTCATCCAAACCACTCAATCAACCCAGAACAAGTCGCCATGGGATACGAGCTTTTTTTGGTCGACGCCTGCAGCTGCTCTCCACCAGCACATACCTTGCGGCTGACGGACCTCGCAGCCGCTGGCTGCACTTTGTCAATAAGTGATCAACTCAATTGTAACGTTTCCTGTCCGCAGTTGGTGAAGTGGCGGCATGTAACTATGTATGTATCCTCACATTCCCAATCGACTTACTCTATCCCATGACGTTTCACAACCTACTCAGCTGCAGATCGGCTTCTACTATCCAGACATGATTGGATCTGTGCTAACCTCTAAATCACTTTTATTCCTATAATTGGTATCCGAATCTTTGATTACTCTTCCATCTCGTCATCCTCATTCGCCGCCGCCGCCTCGGCCTCCTTTCTCGCCTTGAGCGCCACCACCCATTCCTTCGCCTTTGCCATGACCTTTTCCTCTCCCTTGGCGTCCAGCTTCTTCTCCCACGCCGCCCACCTCCTGAACCACTTCTCGGCCTGGTACTCGTTCAGCCCCTTCGCCCTGGTTCTCCGCTCGAACACGTCCCGCACCGCCGTGGCGTCGGCTCCCGAGACGCCCATCTCCAGGTCCAGAAGCTGGCTCCAGAGGTCGCCCTTCTTGGGCCACGCCGCCAGCAGGCCCTCGAACATGGTGCGTCCGCGCTCCGCCTCGCCGTTGGGGGACTGGAATTCGAGCGCCGCGAACCGGCTGACGAGGTCCCGGCTATGCCGGCTGTCGAGGCGCTGCGTTGCCCGCGGGAGGAGACCGCGTGCTCGTGCCGGCTCGTTGCGTGTGACGTGCAAGAAGTGTGCGTAGTTCTCCCACACCCGCGGAGACTTGGCCCCGAACTTCTTGACCATGGATTCGAACAAGTCGTCGGCCTCCTGTTTAGTAGTTAGCACACGAGTCTGCCTTAGTAACCCCGGGGTGACACTGACCTTGAGCTTCTCGGACTGGATGTAGATGGTGGCCAGTCGCTCAAACACCTTTTGCTCGTCGTTGTATTGGCACGCCCGCTTGAACACGTCTTCCACTGTGTGCTTGTTGCCGTAAGTGACCTCCAAGTTGAGGAAGGCCACCCAGACGTTGAGCTTCTCGTCCTCCTCGCGAATGTTGATGGACTTGATAGCGCGCTCCACCACCTCGCGCGCCTTGGAGAGCTCGCTAACTTGCATCTGGAACGCCATGTAGGCGATCCAGAGCTCCGAAGAGTCTGGCTGTCCGAGAAGGAGTCGCTCGTAGTCGCTCGACGTCTGGGGGCCGTTGGCATCCAGACCCGCCGTCTTGTCGACTTCGATTTCTGACTTGCTTCGCTTCTTCTTCTTCTTGCTCTCCCTTGGCTGATCTTCTGACTCGGACTCCGAGTTGGCAAACGGATCGGCCGCCCATTCAGACTTCTTTCCGGCCCCAAGACCCTTGGTCTTCTTCCTTGGTCGATCCTCTTCCTCGTCGCTGTCGTCCTCTTCATCCTCATCCTGCTCGTCCTCATCCTCATCATCGTCCTCGTCGTCATCCTCCTCATCTTCGTCTTCCTCGTCAGAGTCACCCGCATTGTCAGTGCCCATAATCTCCACGCCATCGCCCATCTCAACGTCCTCATCACTGTCCTCCCCGAGTGCAGCACCTTGCTCGGAATCCGAGTCCATGTCGGTGTCCTCGTCCTCGAAGAGCGAAGGCTTCAGACCAAAGGTGATTCGCCTCTTCTTCTCGTCGACCTCGAGAACTCGGGCCTTCACGGCATCGCCTTCCTTGTATAGCTTCGTAGCATCTTGAACCGACTTCTCCGCCATTTGAGAGCGATGGCACAGTCCACTGACATTGGAAGAGTTATCGATGAGGATGAAAGCTCCAAACTCCTCAACCTTGCGAACCTTTCCGGTCACGATCTGACCCTCCTTGATATCCGCAAACGTGATAGGAGGCGTGTAGTCCTCGTCGACGACCGACGACTTCAAGCTGAGCTCAATATGGCGAGTGGCAGTGTCGACCGAAATCACTCTGGCCTTGACAAGCTGGTCGACCTGGAAGTGATCCTTCCACTCCTTCAGGAATCGGTCCGACAGGTTTGAAATCTTGACAAGAGCAGACAGTTGTCCACCAAGCAACACGAAAAGACCCTTGTCCGAGACATTCTTGACAAAGCCTCGGACAATGTCGCCTGCGCTCAGCTGCGACAAATCGGTAATCTCCTTGTCCTTGACGGGGAGAGTAGAGCTCATGATGCGAGATGGTCGAGTAGACAGTCGAATTCTCTTGTTGGACTGGTCGATTTCCACAATTGATACACGAACAATCTCGCCCTTCTTGTAGTTGAGAGTGTTGACGTCGTCGTAGTTGTCAACCATGTCGGGGAGGTGGACGGGTCCGGAAACCAGCTCGCTCAGCTTCACGAGAATCTGGCGCTCGTTGACTTTGGTGATGCGTCCTGGGAGGACCATGTTCTTCTTCAGATCACTCCAGCCGAGGTTGGACGCGTTGGAAGACTTGGCCGTCAGGTCCAGACGTTTGCTGCTGGCATCCACGGCAGTAACGCGAACCTTGAGAGCAGAGCCAACGGGGAAGTTTGACTGAATGTCGTTGAGTTCTGAGAGGTCATCAGACACGTCCATGGCCGCAATACGACCTCGGACCGAGGGAGACAGGTTGACCCAAAGGAATTGAGCACTGGAATTATTGACGTAGGCCACGTAGCTTTCCCCAGCCTTGACACTGTCCAGCGTCAACGGCTCGAGAGTCTTAGCCTCAAGATCGCTGGGCTTGGCCGTCAATTCCAGGACCGAATGAAGCGAGCGATGGGAGAAGGGCAAGAAACGGTGATCCTTGGCATCGTGGACTCCCATGATGCGAACTGGAAGGACCTGCTTCTTGTGGAAACCCTGGAGAGGATCCTTGGCCTTGGGAATGGCTTCCCAGGAATCGAAGATCTGTGACACATCGATTCGGCCTTGGGTTTGAGTGCCGACAATCTGAACGTTGACCTGAGTCTCCTTGATGGATGTCACCCTGGCCTCGACCTTGGTTCCAAATGACAGATCGTCGGTGGGTTTCTTATTATCCTTTGCGTTCTCCAACTCCGACCGGTCCTTGTACTCTGGGGGGGCAACCATGATACGCTTGAGGTCTGAGATGATGGAAGTAACCCTGACCTCAATAGACTGGCTCTTGAACATTCCAAAGTCGGGCAACTCCTGCACATCTGCAGAGAGACGGCTCTTGGGGAGAAGGGCGTTGAGGCCACCAGCGAATTGGACGAAGACGGCCGTGGCCGTGATGTTGCGAACAAATCCGGCAACGATGGCGCCGTCTTTGGCGTCCTCAAAGGCAGTGAGTAGCGTCTCATTCTTGGCAGCCTTGACGAGGCTTGGCTTCTTGGACAGAACGATGGCTCGGCGCTTCTCGTTCTTTTCTATGACCACCAGGTTCGGGAGGGTCTGGCCGGCATGGATCCTCTTCAGCTCAGCCTGGCTCTTCGAGATTGACTTGTCCGTGAGCTGGTTGGCGGCGAGCGTGGCCTTAAGCCCGCTATCCAGTTCGACGTAGACCTGGTCTTCCGTCTTTTGGGTAACCTTGGCGGAAACCACGTCTCCGAGCTTCAGGGCCTTCAGCGCGTTCTGTTTCTCCAGACCAAAGGCCGAAGGATCCTTGCATGACACGACGAGCCTGTGTTTCTCGGGATCGACATCCAAAACATGAACACTGACGACCTGGCCAACGCGGAAATGCTCGCTGGGATCCTTGATGTAGGCTTCGCTCATCTCAGAGATGGGCAAGTAGCCCTTGAGGAAGCTGAAGAATTGGATGAAGGCACCAGTCGGGACGATGTCGACAATGGTGCCTGGCACTTGCATGCCAACACTCACATCAGCGTACTTCTTGATGACAGGCGCCTCTGAGTTGACGAGGGTCTTCTTGAGGGTAAGACGCATCCGCCTCTTGAACATGTTAATGGAGAGGACTCGAGCCTTCACCTTCATGCCCTCTCGGAACTTCTTTTCTGGGTTCTTCAGTTTGACGTCGGAAAGGTGAACCTCAGGGACATATCCAGAAATGCCCTCGTTGAGCTTCACAACCAGTCCGCTGACACCTTTCTCGCCAACCGAGACCTTGACCACTTCGCAAGTGACAACAGCGCCAATAGGCACATCTGCAAGACGCAAGAACTCACGATCCAGAATTGACTGCTCAAAGGAAAGCTGAAACATGCCGTCCATCTCGTTGTATCCAACGACACGTCCCTTGTGCTCAGATCCAACCTTGTAGGGGCCGCTCGTCTCGTACAAAGCGTCGACCTTGCCGTCTTTGACTCGGGAAATGTGGACGAAGCCGCTCAGTCCGGGCATGCCAATGTCGACAAACAGGCCAATCTCGGCCTCGACGTGGCGAACTGTGCACTTCTCGACGAGAGAGGAAATTGGAAGAACGTCGGTGGGCAGCTTTTTCGTGTCGGTGCTCTTAGTTGGCCGCCTTTGCTTGAGCGAGGTGATGTGAGGCAGCAAGGAAACTCCCAGCTTGGGCTCCTTGGCCGTAGGAAAGTTGCAGATGACTCTCGCCTTGACCCTTGAGCCAATCTTGTATGCAGACTCGAGGCTGACCCCCGCAGGACCAACACCAGAGTGAATAAGATCAGCCGTAACATCCAGGGACCCCAACACCTTGCCAGCGAATCCTCGACGGTCGGTATTAGAGACCAAAACATCGGCAATGGTACCAGGGAGAAAGGTGCTGATGGTAGTGGCGTCGACGGGGACAGCTTTGGGGTCGCCGAGCTTCTCGTGCTTCAAGGACAGCTGCGCCATCTTGCCATTGGCCCCCTTGGCAATGACCTGGGAAAGAAAGACGGCACCGGGCTGCAATTTCTCCTCGTCGACGTCAGAGTCAACCTCGGTCCTCGCAAGGAAAGCGTTCATGCCCTTGATTCCCAAATCCATGACATATCCTCGATCCTCGACGCTAACGACTGCTGCCATGACGGTGCTGTTGACAACGACATCGTCCTTTTCAAGTCCCGTGTTGGTCTGGGAGGGTCGCAGGGAGAGATCGATATTCCGCTGTTTTCGCTTCGATGCAGTCTCGTCCATGGTAGAAACGACGTAGACACGGAGATATTGGCCAATTGTGAACATGGACCTAAGTTTGACGCTGTCCTCCGAGTCCTCCTCCGAGTCCTCCTTCGAGTCGTCTTCCTCGTCGTCGTCCTTCTCGGTCGTGTTTTTTTGCAATCGCGCGGTCAGTTGCTCCGATACTTCCACGATTGAGACATGGCCGGTAAGGTTGTTGGGGAGGGTGACTTCGATATTGAGGTTGTTGATTCGAGTGACTTGACCAAGCACGAGCGAGCCCTTGATAAGTTTCTGGCCAAATGTCAGTGGGTGTCGACGGCCCAGACCGCATTGAGGCTTACCTTGAAGCTGAGGCTCTCAACCTTGACAGAATCTTCCTTGGAAGTATCCATCTTGTCGTCGTCCCTGCCGCCCTTCAGCGCCGTCTTGCGCTTCTTCTTCTTCTGCACCTTGCCTCCAGTATTGAACTCCTCGTCGCGCAGGGCGTCGGCCTTGGCCTCGAGCTGGATCTGCTTCTGTTCGAGGGGGGTGAGGACACTGCCGCCGCCACGGGGGAACATTGGTTCCTCATCCTTCAGGCGGGAGACGACATGAGCCTTCTCAGCTTCGTCGGAGCTCCTCTTGGGCTTCGGGGACTTTGTGGATTTCGCATCCTTGGAGGTGTCGTTTTTTGAGGGTCGCGCCTCCTTTGTGTTCTTTGCGGATTTTGAAGGAGGATTACCGCCAGGGGCATCCTTTCGCTTGAGGTTGCTCATTGTCAAAGATGTCGGCGCAACGAGGTTCGCTGCGTCGCTTGAGACAAGAGCGGGATTGTACCTAGAAAATCATGGCTCGAATTTTTTTTTCGAATGGCGGGACTGCGATAAGCGATAAGAGGATTCGCTTGTCGATAAGAAGATAAAGCGGGTCATGGTCGCGGTCATGGTCGCGATCCTGGAGCCTGGTTCACGTTGGGATACTAAACCGAATTCGGTTGGCTGAGGGGCGGCGAGGACGGACTGATAACGGCACAAAGCCGCGGGCAGCATCTCGGGGACAACCGATGGACTTAGACTTGTACTATTAGAAATACGCCATACGAATAACAACAGGCTTCAATCTTGGGCCACGTTTCCTGTCCAGTCCATGGCATCTCTCCCCTTCCACATCTACTCGTGATGCTTCCTCGAAAGAGGGCCCGCCCTCATCCGGCGGAAGCAAAGCAGCCAGTTCCGTTGCCCGTCGCGAATACGGACCCTACGTCACCATCACGGGCTTCACAGGCACCCACGGGCTCCTCACCCGAGGCGACCAGGTCCTACAGCGACCAGCAAACTTCTCCCCCACGCCGTGCAACCGGCAGCAATCCTGGTACGCTGTCTGGCCAGGACAAACAACACGCTGTATGAGTCTTTCCCAAATATGGCTTCTCAGCAGCGTATCATCTTAACACTCTTCCGGCAGATCAAAAAGGCTAAGAGCTGGTACGGCTCCTGGCCAGCGCCCCCCAAAGCCACGGCCTCAACATCCATCGCCACAGAACACATCCTGGGCGATACCGTCAAATCCAATAAGACACCCGATCTGACTAGATTTGACGCGAAGAAGACCGACGACTCGGCCAGTCTGCATGGCACAAACGGCTCCGTCCGAGGCTTGCCCAAGATTCCCGAAGCGAAAGCGAGCGAGCCAATGGCGAACCAAGATTCCCAACAGACGACGACGCAGATCCCCGACTCCGAACCTCCCCCATCCCAAGATCCCGAGCCACTACAGGAAGATGTCAAGCAGGACGTCGTGATGGCCTCCGACCCGACTCCTCCTCGACCAACACCCTCGGCCGGTTGGTTCGGCTGGTTATCAAAGACGCCGACCACGGAAACAAAGCCTTCGACTGAAAGCAGTCCTGACATGGCCCAAAAGGCACCTGAGACGCAGGCTCCCGCAAATGAATCCGTCAAAGAACCTCCAGAACCAGTTCTTGGCCTGCCCGAACCGCCCCGGCAAGTTCCTCCTCCGGCACCAATCGCACAGCAAGAGGATGTGAAGGAAGATGTATCGCCGCAAGTAGCCAAGAGTGCCCCTACAACCTCTTGGTTTGGATTATGGCAATCTTCTTCCAGCCAGGCAGCAAAGACGGATCCAACTCCCGATGCCCCGTCCGAGCCAACGCCGAGTCAAGAAACAGAAGATGTGACCATGACAGACGCGCCTGCACCTCCACCACCTCCGCCACCACACAAGCATGAGCCTGCTCCTCAAGCCGGATCTACTTGGGTATTTTGGTCCAGGGATGCGTCGAAAGCCAAGGGAAGCCCAGTCCCCCCGGAAACCGGAGAAATCGCAGTCATGGGCGAAGGCTCCGAGGCACATCCCAAGCCGATGGAGGAATGCGATGTATCGCAAAGCCCGCCAAAGGACGCCAAAGGCGCATCCAAACCCAAGGATATCAAGACAAGTGGCAGGTCGACGTGGCGACGAACAAAGCGGCTTCGTCCTAACTCGGTGGAACTCGACTCATCCGTACCGTCGTCAGGTGCGTCTACGCCGACCAACACAGTGCTCCAGACCCAGGATATCAGCCCGGCAGCAAAAGTAGACTCGTCAAACCAGTCCATCACCGAGTCTGAAATCGCAACGAAACTGCAAAACAATCTCCTCCTTCCGGCATTTTCGAGTACGTATCGAATGAAGGAGAACCCGTCCATCCTCAGGCAAATCACGCAATTCCTCCTCCATACCCAACAACCACCAGCCACTCACGTCGTCCGCGTCAGAGATGCGCCAAAGATTCAAAAGGCCATTGCTATTGGCGTCCACGGTCTCTTCCCAGCCAGTTACCTTCGGCCCATGATCGGCCAACCCACTGGAACCTCGCTTCGCTTTGCGACGCTCGGCGCTGAGGCCATCCGGAGGTGGGCAGAGGACCACGGATGTGGCGACTGCGAAATCGAAAAGGTGGCCCTCGAGGGCGAAGGCAAGATCAAGGACCGCGTGGAAAACCTCTGGAAACTGATGCTGAATTGGATGGAGCACATTCGCAGCGCCGATCTCATTGTCATTGCATGTCACTCCCAGGGTGTCCCGGTCAGCATCATGCTGCTGGAGAAGCTGATTGATCTGGGCATCATCACCAATGCCAAAATCGGCGTCTGCGCCATGGCCGGCGTGTCCATGGGGCCGTTCCCCGACATCAAATCGAGCCTGCTGATGGGTTCAGCAGCTGAGCTGTGGGAGTTCGCAAACGCCGAGAGCGAGAACTCGAAGCGGTTCGAGGTGTCACTCAAGAAGGTCCTTGATTATGGGGCTCGCATCACTTTTGTCGGGAGTATTGACGATCAGTTGGTTCCCATGGAGGTAAGTCACTCGCATCTGGTTCTCGACACGTCACTGACAGCATCAAGTCGGCCGTTTACTCCCCCGCACATCACCCTTACATCTACCGCGCCGTCTTCATCGACGGACGTGTCCACGCCCCAGACTTTATCGCTCACCTCGTCGGCTTCGCCCTCAAGCTTCGCAACCTGGGCATCTCCGATCACGGCCTCGTCCGAGAGTTATCAGTTTCTCTCGCCGGCTCTCTCTACTCGGGTGCTGGTCACTCTCGTCTGTACTTTGACGACGCCATTTACGACCTCGCCGTCTCTCACGCCCTCGAGACGGCTTCGCTGCAGACGCCGCCTCCCTGCGAAATCAAGCCACGCCAAGGCCCTCTCGCCTCGGCGAACCCGTTCGTCTTGCCGTGGATCATGCGCGGGCTGCTGGAAGAGGACTTTGTCAAGACGGAACTCAGCGCGGAGGCGGACGAGTTGCTTCGTCAGTTTGACGACTGGAAGCCTACTAACAAGGCACTCAAGGATGTAAAATATCGGCTCGAGGCCGTGAGGTCAAAATTATAAGTCAATGTCCATAACATCTACCACTCAACTTGGAGTTTATTTATCAGACCAGAGTATATCATCGAAGGAACACGGAACAAGGAATGGACAGGCGGCGTATCGTACAGGTAGATTGGTATTTTACAGCAAGATGGGGTGCTCTTGGAGTTTTGAGATATCACGGCCTTTTATATTGGATATATGCAAGTGATTTGGTGTAAATATGATGGTTCTTGTGTTCGGTCGCATGGTTCTCTCCGTGATATCTAACACACACTGAGGACGCAACTTCAAGTTGGTACCCAGTGCCTAATGACAAACTGATGCATCGATTCATATGTAGATACTCCTATAACAGTAGATCCTTTCAAACTCGTGGCATTCGTATAGATACATTGTTTATTGACTGGGAGTGGGTTTCCAGCTTTTGGCGTCTTCTTCTATCATCATTGCACCGACTATATTCGACTCGGCACCATCCCAATCATCATTCACCCATGATAAAAAAGGAAGTATTAGTTCCCTTCCTTGCGGACACCCAATATTGTACAAAAAGTTTCTGCCAACGTTTGCGCATCATACCCGCTTGACAGGAACAACAAAGAAATTCGTTCTAGATATACAACAAAAGTCAGCTCCCCTTTTTCTAAGCATTCCGGCGACCCAGCTTCCAGCTATCGATGCGGTCCTGGATCTGCTCCCACGTCATGGCATGGTTACTAATGCCATACGCCTGCGCCTCCTGCACCACGACCGTCGGCGCGCCGCTGCCCTTCCCGGGGTTCTTCACGGTCCCCGAGAACACGGCCGAGGCCACGCGCCGCACGTCTTCCAGAGTCACGGCCTTGATCTTGTCGCACATGACGTGCACGGGGATCTTCCGCCCGTGGATCTGGACGGACCGGCCGAGGTCCTCGAGCTCGACCATGCGGCTCTCGAGGTTCATGAGCAGGCTGGAGCGCAGCTGATTCTTGGCGCGGTTCAGCTCGGGCTGCTTGACGCTCGAGTAGGTGTTTTTCGCGGTGAGGGAGCGGAGTTCCTGGCAGATGACGTCGATCATGGCGCTGGTGCGGCCGGGGAGGCACGAGGAGGAGATGCCGAAGAGGCCCGAGTCGGTGTAGCTGTGGTTGAAGGCCATGCAGGACTCGACCCAGCCGTACTGGTTGAGGACGTTTGTGTAGAGGCGGGAGTACATGCCCTTTCCGGGCCCGCCGGCGGAGAAGGAGCCGCCGCCGCCGAGGAGGGTTTGGAGGGTGGCGAGGGCGTAGATGTCTTCCGAGGCGACGGGGAGGCCCTCGAAGGCGATGTGGACGTGGGTGAAGACGGGGACGTTGGTGAGGGAGGGGGGGAGAGGGGGCAGGGAGAGGAAGCCGCCCGTGTACTGGGAGGGTCGTGAGAGGTCGGAGAGCGAGGGGATGGCGTAGGGGTCGGGGCGGATGAGCTTCTGCGCGGCCGAGGCGGGGGACTTGAAGAAGGGGAACGTGGAGAACATGCTGCTCTGCGAGGACGAGGATTCTTCCGTCGAGCTGCTCGACGTGCTCGCTTCGCTGTCTGACGTTTCGCTCTCGCTCGTCTCCGACCCGGACGTAGCAGGTTCGGCGGTGGCCATGTCGCCAAAGTACTCCTTCGTCCACTCGACGGCCTGTTCGTGCTCGACGCCCGCAAACGCCACCACTATGCGCTCGGGGTTATACAGCAGCCGACGGTACAGCTTCACCGTCTCGCGATCGATCTTCCCCAGGCGCTCCTCGGGACACAGCAGCGGGTTCCCCAGCGTATTATCCTTAAAGGCGGCCGTGTGCACCAGCTCGGGGATAATCAGCTCGGGCTTGCTCCAGATCTCGCGGATCTCGTAGCGCGCCGTCTCGATCTGGTCGGCCACCTCGCGCTCCGTGATCTCCGGGTCGCGGATCGTCTCGGCCATGAGCTCCAGCGCCTGCGGCACCGACTGGTTGAACGTGGCGGCCTGGTACATCATGCTCTCGCGGGAGCTCGCGCACTGGATGTTCCCGCCCAGGGCCTCGACCTTTTCGAGCATTTCGTCGGCCGTGTGCTTGGAAGTGGACTTGAAGGCGAGCCGGTCCATGATGTGCGAGACGCCGCGCAGCGCCTCGTTCTCGAAGCGCGAGCCGCCCTCGACGAAGACGCCCACGCCGGCAAACGATCCCGGGAGGGCTTCGGACGCGACGCGCAGGCCGTTGGGGAGAGTCGTGAGGTAGTCGATGGGTTCTGCCGGCGCGGCCGAGAGGGACCTGGCCGAGAGGGAGAAAGCGGCGGCTTGTCCGGGGAGCCGCCTCGGGCAGGCTTGCCGAAGCCTCGAGGGGAGTCGTGCACCGAGTTGTCGCAACATGATTGCTGGATTGTGAGGGAGGTGGCTCTGCAAGCAATGCGATGCGGGTGCAATGCAATGCAATGCTGGCTTGGCCTTTTGGGAGGAGGGGGGGAAACGGAAACGGTTCTCTTGGTGATTCTTTTTCCGGGACTGAAAATTGGCCACGGCCGAGAAACGAGCAAATCAATCGCGAGACGGCATCGGCGATAGGCCGGATCATCTCGGTGCCGGTGGGGCCTGGTTTTTTTTTTTCCATGACAAGAATTTTTTGCTTGGGGGATGACATAATGGGGCAGGTCAAGTCCGGGGTCGGCCAACGTCGAGTTGGCCATG
>JAMQMW010001027.1:18345-31068 GCA_024115155.1 Thelonectria blattea
GTATTTCATCTATTTCATATCCTGGCGTATTATTGGGTGTATTGTTGAAGAGGATGTTTGATCAGAGTTATATTGAAACAATGTCTCCTTGAGACCATTCGCTGGCAGCCCAAGTTGTCGAGTGAAGAAAAGGTGTAGTCGTCAACCACTGCCTATATCGCTTTGTGAATAAGAGAAAGTATGAGAATCCCATCAACCCCGCGCATCATCATCTATACGTCCCAGACGATGTAGAACTAAACAAAAAACTCTAGTTTACTCTGTAATTAGTGACGCCCTCGTAAAGAAGTGTGTTGCCCTCTATCTTGCACGTAACCCTCGACCACATCCCAGAGTGAATCGCCGCCTTCTTCACTTCAAGATGGAGAACTGCATATCGTTGCCATAACCATGGCGTAACGTGGGCAAGGTAGTAAAGTGAATAGGTTTGCTACAAGGTTTCCGGTGTCTCCAGGGCACAAGCTCAAGAAATTGGGAAGAAGTAGTTGTTATGTGTGAGATAGTCTTAGGAGTTGAGAAGTCTTCGGTAACAAACCAAGTCGCCAGCCAAGCCCCGAATTGACTTCAACTTCATAGTGTACGCAACCACCTGCAACTTATTAGACGCTGTCATGATCAGGCCCAATAGAGCTCTGAGGTTCGCCGAACCCTAATGTCCTCGACAATGTGTACTCGCCACAAACAGGCAAATAGCAAAAACCGACGAGCATGAAACAAGCAGTGGGATCAAGGTTGTATTCTTTATAATCCATCTCATTACCAACCTCCCCATGTTTCCAATCAGCGACCGCGGACCCCCGATATTCGACTCGCGATCTATACAAAATGTAGCCAACTTATATATCTACTACCCGTCGCTCGGTGAAAAGTCGTCCAACAATCCAAAGGAATCCCCAGCAGCCTCTGTCGTCGTGTACAAGAATCGCTGACAACTGCCGTGCCCAAAACAAAAAAGGACCGTTCTTCCGCCCCAAAAGCAAATCTACCAGACTTGCGCTCCGTTGATGATGCCGCTGTTCTCTTCACGAGAAACTTGAGCAGGAGAAAGAATGATCAGCCACAAATAACTCCCCCAACGCCTGGCTCTGCAACATGTCGACCCCGAGACAAAAACGTGCAAAAGGGACCATGGTCGTCACGGTGGCAGAAACGAATCGTTCCGTCCGCATGCGTCGTCGATCACGGCACCTAGCAATGCAATGTCGGCGTGGACTCATCTATGAAGGCTAGGTGCATCGACAAAGTCGAGCCTGCCGCCTCTACCGACTGCTCGAGTCGTCACTTGGGGGTGCTCTGGAAACGTCCATGTCTGCGGCAGCATCAAGGCTCCTCATCCCTGCCAAAGTTGAATCCCCGTCACGTCCGGCACTTCCGTCAAAAACCCATGGTCCGGCGTTATTTCTCGGGGTGATGGGCCCTTCGGTGCCGTTTGTTAGCCCCGGCGGTGATGGTGTCCTGCTATCTCGCAAAGCCTGTCGACCTGCGCCCGAGGCGGCACTTCTAATGGGTAGGGGTTCGGAGACGGCGTGTGGAAGGACCCCTCGCTGTGGGCTTTCGGGTGTGATGTTGACCGTCACATCCATCGGGTCGATGTCGACTTCGTCGGGAGTTCGTTCTGGAACTGGGGGGGGTTCTAGCGTAGAAACGGGCGGTCCGGGTGCGATTCGGGTTTCGACTTGGACGAGAGGGGTCTCGTTTCCTGATTCTGCCTCGGCTTCTTCCTCCTCCTTCTTCATCTGTTGCCACTCTTCGGCGAGCTCATCGACGTCTGCTTCGAGATCGGCGCCGGCGCGACAATTGGGGCAGATAAAGATAGGATATTGAGGTGAAATCAGCAACGACCTCACACACTTGAAGTGCCAGGTATGGGAACATGGTGCCACAAACAGGGATTGGCACGGCTACAGGCATGTCAGCATAGTTCCTCTTATTCCCGTCCCGAGACGGATCCTGCAAGACGTACAGCAATGGAGCTCAGGCATATTGAGCAGTCCTGAGAGCTTGTACCGGCGGCTCCAGAGGCAGCCATGTTCTGTAAGCGCTTGTGGGCGGCCATGCTGTTCGGACCAGTCAGTATCGTATCGTACGGTCGATATTTGGGAAACGCACTTGAATGTGTTCAGCTTATTCTGCCAGCCCCGGTTGAGTTCCAAGCGCATCTTGACGCAGCGAAAGATCATCTCCTCGCCTCCTTTAAAGTCGATTCCAAGCTGCACAATGTCGCCATCGTTCACGGGGAAAGCTTTACTCTCCTGGGAAGGAGGGCTCAGTCGGATGTGGTTCAAAAATGTGCCGCTAGAACTCTTGACGTCCTTGATGTACCACTTTCCGCTCTCGTACCAAAACTCGCAGTGGCGACGGCTGACCACCTTGCTTTTGAAGCCCACGGGAGCGGCCGAGGGCTGGTTCCCCGGGGCGTTGGCCATGGAGTGGCTGTCGCGCTCCGAATAGCGACCGACTCGAATTCTTTCATTGCCGGTCGGGAGGGTCCTGGAGATGGGGGGAAAAGTAAGCGACGGGCGGGTGGATCGCGGGTCGTAGTAGGCAGAGAAGCGAATTGAAGGCATGTTGTCGGGAGCACTAATGGCGGCCTCTCCAGTGGTTGAGGCTCTGGCTCTGGCCATGGCGGGTTGATCTTCGTTATTGAGCGAAGTCGTGGATGGATCTGGGGAGGATTCTGCGGCGAGAGCGTCGGCGGCGGCGGGGTTATTATTGGTATTAGGGGTCTGGCCTTCTGAGGCAGCAGAGAGGGAAGCGGCCGGGTACGAGGCAGAGTTGGAAAGTGCGGATGACGGCGACGGAAATGCGGATGCGGGGACAGGGTCAGGTAAAGGCGATGCCGTGGAAATCGAGGCGGTATTCGTCGTGGTCGCCCTCACGGGATCGGGCGTGGAACTGACGAGGGTCAAGTGGTTATTCTGGGAGGGCGGTGGTGGACCAGTCGTGGTTGGCGAATGGCTGAGGGATCGCGTGAGGGAAGTTGTGTGTCGGCCAGGGGACGTGCTCCCACTATTACCGCCTCCGCTCCCTGGAGAAGCTGTTCCAGTGCCTCCTCCGCTGTGGTGGCCGTCGCGCGACAAGAGGTGGTTTTGCGTGTAGTTGCGCAAATAGCTGAGTCCGCGAAGACGACTCGGCCGAGATGTCGTTGTCGTAGTCGTGGAAGACGTTGTGGTGGTCGGGCCAGGAGGCGGCGAAGAAACCGGCTGGGTAAACATTGAGGAAACCTTCGTCAGGGAGAAAGTGGAGGAGGGAGAACGATTCCAACGTTCTAACAAGACGGGATGAAAAATGAGGGGGAAAGTTTGCTTCGTGTCAAGGACGAGGGGAAAATAAAAATAAAAAAAGTAGAGGAAGAAAAAGGTCAGGAGAGGAAGCAGCAAGGTAAAACAGATGTCGTCCCCCGGATGCAGCCTTTTGAAGAATCTTGAGAAACGTCCAGCTCAGGTCCCAACAAGACGCAACTGTTTTTTTTAGCTCAGGTCGTGAAGGCTTGTCGGGGTCGTTTATTATTTGTTAGGTTGGTACGGATAGGTACGGGATTATGGATACCTTGTCCAGTCTCGTACCTCAGAGTCTCGGTCCAGGGCTAAAAATGGGGGGCGGAGACGACCTGGAGACGGAGAGGCGAGGCGAAGAGGAGAAGAGCTGAAGACGGCGAGAGAGGGGATGGGGATGGGGGCGTGTGTAAATGGAACCGGGTCGAGATGCGTGGAACGGAGGAGCCGAAGGGAGGAATAGGTAGTTACGGAGGAGACGGAACGTTGGGTTTAAGTTGGGCCCTTCTTCTTTCTCGAATCTTTTGTGTCTTTTGGTTGGGTGTACGAATATTCTCGGATCGTCTTGCCTCGAAGTTGCAGTTTTGTTCCCAATTCCCATCAGGGGGGGGGTTCCAGTGTCCAGTGAGGATAATAGGGTGATGAGCAAGCGTGATGGCGACTCAGTGTGAGGTGTCTCGCCCTGCAGATGGTTCGTCTTCCAGCTTGGGGGCCTGACACGTGCGGGTATTCGAATGTGCGTGTACGGAAGTATACGCGGGGAGGCCACACACTGTGCGCTTTCCCGACTCGGGATCCGAGAGCGGTGTCAGATTTGGGGAATTGGGACGAGTTTGACAAGGGCGCGACGTCAGGAAGAAAAATGGAAGCTTGAGGGAAATAAAAAAGTAAAGAGAAGAAGAAAAGAAAAAGAAAAAAAAAAAGGGAAAAAAGGTAAGAGGCGGAAATCAAGATGGATCACGGTGGCGGGCGAGATTGTGTTTTTTTGGAGATGCGGGAAGGTATGATGGCCAGGCCTCCACCGGTGCAGGTGGCACTCTCCCGCGAACTTCGACCTTGGAACCAAGACCAGGCCAGGCCAGGCCACTCACTGAGGTCTCAATGTGGATTTGATTCTAGGGAGAGCTCTCATGGTCATGGTCCCCCCTCCCTTGCAAATATTGGCGGGAACCACCTACCGAGGTCCGTCATGGGTGTCACAGCACCCAGCAAATGAATCGACTTTTGTTCAAGGCCGGGTTGGACAGAGGCGGGATTGGCCGGGGGGGGGCAGAGAGACAGAGAGAAGAGGCAGGGTCTTTGTGGGAAGAAATGACATGCACGACCCATGGGCAACGAGAGAAATTCGACATGGGAATGATGGGATGATGATGATGCTCCAAACGGGAGACGCTACCGTTCGACACCTCCCGTCCCTTGGTCGTTCTCACGAGATGGGCCTCGACGTCGATTCCGAACCAAGATAACAAGAGACGGCTATTCGTGCTAGACTCCTCCGTACCTAGCCTGGAAAGACTCTCCCCCTCGAGACCCTTGAAACTCCACAGCCACACACACAAACGCGCAAGGTCCCGGAGTCATTGATTGTCAGATTTGATGGGACCCCGGTAGTCGGGCCCCATGGGATGCCAGACGAGTGAGCGAGTGATCAATTCGAACTTTCCGGCTCGTCAACGACGTGACGACCTAGTCTACACAAAGTTTATCCCCGAAAGGCTGATAAAGCCGATGGGAATGAGAGAGCGTTGGGCGACGTTTGCGCTGTGCTGAGTGCAGGCACGGGTACATACCATGGATGGAACAAAGCTGTGCGTATGATGCCATGAGAAATCGACCCCATGAACTCATCCAACCGAGAAGGGCCATCTGCCGACTTTAGGACAGTCCACTCCCGAATCTCCACATACCTACGGGACAAACAGACTACGACGCATTTCTCTCAAACCTACATCTTTTTTTCGTGTGCAGATGCAAGCTTCTTTTTCGCTCGCTCGCTCGCTCGCTTCCCTCATCACTTTCCAACCAGCCACGACTCGCTCAGCGTCCACGATGATTGATATCCGGTGGAGAACGGCCCATTCCATCTTTCTTGGCGGCGCCGAGCTTGGCTGAACGAGGGGACGCTACTGTACCTTGGTTGGTGAGTGAGGAGGTGTTGGGTTGGCTTGCTTGATGGGAACTGCTGCATGAAGAAGAACCCCTCCTTTGCTGGAAGGCGTGCTGTTCGGGAGGAGGGGAGGCCAAGTCGTCGTAAACACGGCCATGTTATTCGTACGTTTTACTTGGCGGCATGAGAGCGCCGACGAGAGATCTGAGAGACCGCATGATGCAATCATCACGTCCAACTTACAGCTTCCCCCAGATGTCAAATATTCAGGGACCCCCTCCACCAAGTCCATCATGCCCATAACATAGATTCCCGTCCACCACAAGCCTCCCTCCCCTCCCCTCTCAAGGACCTCATGAGCAACACTTCACTTGCTGGCCCACACACGCCGCCCAGGTGAACAGGCGGGGAGGCGGGAGGGGAGGGGAAGAAGCAATCCAGGCCGCTCCCGACTCGGCGGCACGTTTCCTTTTCGCAATGGGGAAAAAAGAAAATCAGATCACGCCGCAAGATTCCAAATCTTTTTTCTTGCAACATTGTGCGGCAGTGGCGGACAGCCAGCCCTGTCCTGTTCCAGTGCTCCATGATTCTGACATGGGATAGAGGCATTTTTTTTCAACCCCGAACCGCCTGCAAGAACCTGTTCGTTACTCAAAAGACCAAGAACTAAAAATGTGTCAGACAACCCTTCCACACATTGGATTTTCGAAAAGGCAGTCTTGATCTCCATGTTTCCCCCCCGTTTCCCGCTTTTTCACGTCACCCCCTCCAGTCATGCCACTTGCCTCTCTCTCCTCCTCCCTCCCCACGCCGAAACAAAACAATCATCTGCCAACTTCATCCACACTGAATCATCGCAACACACAACTTTCCATGTCCATGTCCCAGTCGTACATCGGCAGCCCCCGATCTTCCCGACACACACACCACAAAAAAAAAAAGCCGCTGTTCGACTTGAAACATCAACATTTCTTCTTCCTCCCCACGTCCTACAACACGTGAACCCACCTCTCATCGCCACCCGCCTCGTTCGCCCTGTAATCAACCCTGGACCTTTCATCACACGCCCTCTTTTCCATTGTTCCTCGACTGCAAGAATCGAAAAGCAAAAGTGGCATGTGTCAATCATCCTACAAAAAAAAAGGTTGAAGCCACGACGAACCGTGGTGAAACCGCTGGAAAAAGGGGAGGGGTCGATCCGGCGCGGCGGCTCCGGGGGGCCGGACGTATGTTGCATTCCAGTTCATGATTCAAAACGCCTTCGGGCGCCTATTAGTCTCAACGTCTGGGCCGTGTGCTCGGGTGTTACCTTACCGTCCATGTTATGTGCAAGGCAACAGAGAACGCCTCTAGGCAGAACGGCGCGAGAGAAGTGTCATGCTCCCAGTTGCCTATTCGTGACCTCGAACCTGGCGCCTAGGCTTTACACGTGAGTAAGACACTCACGTCAGTGGCAGAAGTGTAATGAATAGTCTCCCCATGTATTGTTCTCAACCGCATTATCGGATATCCTGCAACAGCCCAACGCCAAGTCTACTTCTTGAAAACCGTACTCCCGAGCCTCTCAATCTCCCGCCCCTCCTGCGTTCCCTTGCCCGCAGCCTCCAGCAGCCTCGCCCAAGACTCGGCATCCTTCAGCCTGATGGCCTCCTGCGCAGCCTTAACGCGCATCCCGCACTTTTCGTACATGATAATCGTCTCGCCGGGCTCCAACCCCGAGCACTTGGGTATAAAAACGGTTGCCAGTCGGGGATTGCCTGCCTGGAGAGTCAAGTTGAAGAACGGCTAGGTCACCTTGGTTAGCCCGCCCCTCGTGATACATCCGGCCGTTTAGCACGGGAGCCGCTCACCTGCCATCCAATGGGGCTCTTCTTGGTCCGCGAGATCTCCTCAATCTCGTTCCAGTCTCGTTTGGCGACTAGCGCTCGCAGCCTGCGGAACCATCCGTGTCAGCCATCCTTTCTCGCCATTGTCGGCTCCTGCCGTCGTCGTCGATCCACTTACCGAGTCCACCAGGCGACGTTCTCGGGAACCCTGAATTCGCTCTGGATCTTCTTCGCCCTTCCATGATAGCCCAGTCGGATGAGTTTAAACATTGTCTCGTTGACGCTCAGTCCAGTAAACGTATCCGTCAAGTCCCGGTCAAACGCTTCCTGCAACCGTAAAAGTGTAGTAGCCTCCTTCAGCGCATGTAGCTCGAATGTGTTCTCCTTGGAGTCGGACAAGAGTTTCGCCGCCAGCGCCAGCTTGTCTGCCGATGTTCGGGCGTCGGGCTGGCGAAGGGATTCCCGGATAAAGACGTTAGCTCCATCGACGCGGCGGTCGTCTTGGTAGTAGAGGTCCTTGAGGATCGTGTTGTCGTTTTCCTTGGCCGCCAACGATTCCACCAGCGCCGTCGCTGCGGGCCGTGAGTTGATGGCGCGGAAGAAGCTGGCCAGAGGGAGCTTCTTCTTCAACCGCAGCAGGACGAAGAGCATGAGGTCCGTGTCTCCGCTCTCGACGGCCTTGTCCAGCGCAAGCTCATCCTCCTCCATGCTCAGAAGCAGCGGTACCTGCCTACCTCCTCGAGGCTCGTGATTCAACAACTCCGTAGCAAGACGCCCTCGACCTTCTTGATAGGCTGCCCTCGCAATCTCTTCGAAAGAAATACCCGGTTTTCCAGATAGCCTCTCGACAATCAAGCGGCAGATGGTTTCGTCGTCTTCGCCCCCCACGCGCACCTTGCTTGACGCCCAGTGCACGTAGATGCGGTCCGAGGGCAGCTTAAGGTAACCGGCAATCTTAATGGCCAGCAGGTACTCGTGGCGGTTCAGGAGTCGCTTGATGAGGTTTTCGGGTGTTAACCTGTGATACTGCTCAAAGGACAAGGGAATGCCGACTTCGTAAAACCGAACAGCATTCAACACTCGAAGCGTTTCGCACATGTCGACAAAGTCGTCACTGTTGTAAATATCCAGGACTGACTTGCCAAAAGAGGCGGCCTTGAGCAATCGCTTCTGCCAATGAACGTCGATTTCGCGACCTGCAGCATTAACGCAGGTATCCACGGCCTCGGTGAGGTTTGGTCTGATCAGTTGGATGTAGTCATCCGCTTTGGGGGACTGGAGTTCCAACTGTCCAACGGCGTCCAGTAGAATTGAGGCCGGTGACGAGTCGGTCGCTTGACCAAACACTTCCAGGGTATCCCGAGGAACTCTCTCGAGAAACTCGCAAAAGTCGTTGGTAATTAGTCGAGCACCGTCGTGTTCTGCAACCGTCAGTCTCCCTTGGGTCTACTGTTCAGGGGCAACCTACCAGATACAACGTGTACCCTTGTGCTGTCATAAATATACGACGACGACACATCGCCAGGTCCAATGATGTGAACCTCGTCCTCCCAGGCAATGAGCGCATCACTGCCGCACCACTCGACGTATTTGGGAGGCGTCTGGGAATTGGAATCATGCTCGAACAATCGCTCTTGGAAATCGCTCGAGATGACATGTGCCTTGCCGTTCTTGGCGTAGAGGTTGACATATCGACCATCGGGCGAAACGCTGATGTGGCTAAAGGGGCCAATATCCAAGAAGCGATCTTCGCAGTCGGTAGCATCGATGACATACACGGTCTGCTCAATGCTTACGAGGACTTCCACTGATCTCGACAAGGTGTGATTCGGCGAGATGATGGCCCACGAGTGAATCTCACCCTCGGGTATAGCTGCAAGAGGTTTGGGTCGAGGTTCCGAATATGACGAGACGGTCACCAAGGTCTTGTCTCCGAGCAGCGCCACCATGCCATGGTCGTAGAAGCTTTATTCAGTTAGCATAGTCTCGGGATCGCTTTCATGGTTCATACCGGCATGATTCTACACTGAAGTTGTCGGCTCCGTGGCCCAGCGAGAACTGGGTAAAGTCGCCTTGCAAATCGTAGCAGCGCACGATGCCGTCGGCGGTGACGACCAAGAGCGTCTCGTCCTCGGACCAGCCAAGTCCTTTGATGTGTCCCTTGTCCCAGGGAATGGTGCGAAGCTTCTTGCCCGCGAGACTGTAAATGTCTATCGCGGGCTTGGATGATCTTCCCGGCTGGTAAGCCAGGAGCTTTGTGTCGTCACGCCATAGAGCTGGGAGGGGGTTAGCCAAAGGTCATAGTGTCATTGATGAAAGCGTGGGTGGTGAAGAGACTCCTCAGGTCACTCTAAGTGAAGACTGAAAAATACAAAAGTTGCGATGCAGAAGAAACGAAGCAGACTCACCCAATGCACCCGCATACGGAGCTCCAGTCACAAGGTAATTGTCCAGGTCCAGATCCTGGTCAAATACGGCCGTGTACAGCTGCGTCTTCCGAAACCAGTTGTCCCCGACGCTCTCCCAATCGGCTCTCGGATGAAGCGTGTCCATATCTGCGCTATCTCATTGTGAAAGCGCCGCTCGCCCTTGTTCGAAGTGTTGCTGCTGGCGATGAGAGAGAGCTCAGAGAGGTTGGGGGCTGGGACGGAGCTGCAGCTTGGAAGCTAGCTCCCAGTTAACGCCAAGTGCATCTCAGGGCCGCCAGGCAGACGGAAGGGGCTATTCTTCGGGTAAAACTACCCATGTCCCCATGATGTCCCATTTCTTGTTAGCCGCCCCGCCAGAAATACGTGGGCGTTGCATCATCCCACCGATGGCTCAGGAATGCGCGGGACATTACCAACTTACAACCACACAGCTGATCGCCAACCGGCCGACGACAACTCATTTTTCTTCCTTGCACATCCTGCAACCACTCACATCGCCATGGCCAACTGGCGCGATCAATATCTCTCATCTCTCAAAGATGCAGAGCTCAGCGATCCCGTCAACATGGACCTCGTCCAGATATGTCGGTACTCCCCACAATAGGAACCCCTCCCTCCCTCTCTCCAAGCGCAAACCGAAAGCCAGCAAAAAGGGGAATCCATCGCTGACAAGCGTGCGAGAGAAAGGTTCCCAGATGGCCGACCGCATCTCCGCCCTCGAAGCAGAAAAGGCCTCGATAGAAGCCCTCGTCTCGACCGCCAAACCCAAGTCGACCGGCAAGAAGCAACCACCCTCCGACGACGCATCCTCGGACACCGCCGCCCTGCAACTGAAACAAGACTTCGCCGAGGCCCTTCGCTCCAAGGGCGTCTCCGAAACACGCCTACGCGCAGCCCAGGAGGAGCTCACGAAACTCCGCGCCAAGTCAAAGTCGGACTCGAAATCCATCCGCGACCTCGCCGCAGACAGGTCGGCGCTGACCACGAGACTCAAAGACCGCGACTACGAGTTACGAGAGAAACGGAAGCTGATTGAGGTGCGCAATCGACGGCGCTCTGTGGCACCGGTTGGAAACTGACGACGACGAAAACAGCAAGTCCAGGACGAAATGATTGCGCTCAACCTCCAAATGTCCATGGCCGAAAAGGAGAGGGACAAGGTCAAGAAGGAGAACAAAGAACTCATTGACCGGTGGATGAAGAGAATGGCCCAAGAGGCCGATGCCATGAACCTCGCCAACGAACCCATCTTCGAAAAGGGACGATGAGCCTACCAACAGGCAACGCTGTACTATTTTTAACGACTACACCGGCCGAGTGCCGAATCATGACAGAAACGAAATGCTATATGGAGTATCCCTGTAAGCCTAATCAATCAATTCCCCCTTTGCGCGTGCCCAATCTTAATCCGTATCCCAAAAACCGTTGCTCCCTATTCGCTGATGAAGCTTCTAAAGTCTACTTTCGTGTCGATATGAAGTAGGACCCTCCGGCGTTGGTCCAACTCACGTACCCCTCGGGGTAGGTGCACTCCTCCACCTCGAGGATGGTGCTACCGACGTCGTTGATGTTGTGGTTGTTGCTCTTCAAGTCGGCGACGAACGACTTGAGCGAGATGATCTTGCAGCCCTGCTTCACGTCGAGGAACATGCGCACCAAATCGTCGTTGAGCTGCGAGGTGAAGGCCTTGTTGTTCACGAGGACCACGTCGGCCCGCTTAAGCGCCTCGTGGATGGCCGCGTTCTTGCGGAAGTCGCCTCGCTGCAGGTACGCCTTACCCGGCTTGATGCCCCAGAGCATGCATCGGGCCTCGAACTCCTTCTTCTGCGCGTCGGCCAGGTTGCAGGCGTTCTCCATCATCTCGCAGCCCCAGCTCTCGCAGCCAATCTCCAGCGCGGCCTGCAGGACGACGTTGCCGACGCCCGAGCCCAGATCCACAAAGACCTGGCCCGAGGTCATCTTGGTTTGGTCCACCAGGATCTTGGAGATGAAGGGGTGGAGGAGCTCGCCATAGACATAGTCGGTGCCGTTTTCGTACTTGGACAGCAGTTCCACCTGGAGGGCGACGGTGCGGTCATAAATCTGGTCCAGGATGAAGGCGACCAAATCCCGGGGGAGCTCGTGCAGCGTGTCGAGGTGCCTGGCGACGGCGCCGTCCTCGACGAGATTCGACAGCAATTCGTTGTACTCGAGCAAGGCGGCCTTGAAGCCCATTAGATCCTGGATATTGCGGTTGGATGCCTTTTCCAGGCGTCGTATAATGCCTGTGTTCTGCTCGGTGAAGGGCTCGGAGACGTCGGGGGGGAGGAAGTTGTAGGATACGTGCTTGACGACTCTTATGCTCGCTTCGACGGCATCAATCTTGTCCTTGCCCCATACCAGCTCAAATCTATAAAACGTTAGCTTTCCGGTGACACAAGACAGCCGAGAGGACAGCAAACTCACTTTTCGCGGGCCTGCGTGCTGGGATACTGCAGCTCTATGGCCACGTCCTCCCTCTGGGCGCCCATGACGGGGACGCACTTGAGCTCGAGCGAGGCCACGTCGACGGCGTGGATGTAGCTGAGGCCCTTGACGCGGCCCTGGAAGGCGCGGGAGCTCTTGAGCTTCCTGGCGGAGTTGAGGACGGCGTCGTCGGGGCTCTTGCGCTGGCGCTTGTTGGCCGACTCGAGGTTCATCCAGCTGTCGTCGTCGTGGCCCTCGCCCTCGCCCTCGTCGCTGTCGTCGAACTCTATGCGGTCGGCGGCGGGGGACCGGCGCGGCGTGCTGGAGAGCCGGGTGAGGGCCTTGCGCTTGCGGTCGGGCCGCGAGTCCTCGGCCGAGGAGGCGTAGGGCGAGCGGCTCTTTTGGCGGCCTGCGGAGGTGGCCTTTTTGGGCGAGAGGCGGTTCGTCGTCGAGGGGCGGGATGCGGCGGGAGTGGTGGTCGACGAGGCCGCCGAGGAGCCGGTCGCGGGTTTCGGCTTGGGCTTGGGTTTCGCGCTGGGGCGGTTCACGGGGACCTTTTCGATGCGGATCTTGGGCGGGTCGGCCTTGATCTTGCTGTTCTTGTTGCCGAACAGACGCATGGTGTCGCCGGGGGGGGGGGG
>JAMQMW010001029.1:0-22004 GCA_024115155.1 Thelonectria blattea
TTTTTTTTTTTTTTCCTTCCCGCCCGCCTTTCTAGTAGAAGGCTAAGTTGGCTAAACCTGGTCATCAATGGTGCGTGTTTTTTGTTGTTGGTGTGTTTGCCTTCTTCTTTGCAACTTCGTAATCGCAAACTCCGGGGCTTACTTGGCGTAAGAGGAGGGGAAATCCCGGCGGTCTGGGACTTTGTTGACCAGGGCCAAAAAAGTATTCTTCTCTCCTGCATCACAAAGGGACCTTCGACCCGACCCAAGTGCATGGGAACGGAGACACACATCATACAGATGCCCCCCTTCCGGCTCCCCGAACCCCCGGTTCCTCCTCTTCCCAGGGCCAACACACCGGTTCATCTGCCATCTCCACTCCCGTTGGGTTTCCACCTTTCAGAGACCCAGTTCCCAGGGCCACGGGCGGCGGCTCGCTCGTCACGACGTGCACCGCAGGGTGACGCCGTCCCGGCCGCCGGGCCCTTTGTCCTCGGTCCTTCTCCAATCAATATCCCTCATTGTCTGCCGTTAGCCTGCCGGAGGGGGATCTCGTCCCGCTGCCGCAAACCAGACCGTCGGGCCCAAGTTGACCTGGGGAGAGACCACTTGACGAGAGAAAGAGAGGAGCCTCCCCCCCAATCCCTCGCCTTTTTCCCTTTTCCCTTTAAATAGACATCGCCTGGCTCCTCCCCCAGTCGCGCCCGTCTCGAGGGGACCTCTCCCGTCCCAACGTCGATCCACCACTCTCACCAAACCGTGTGACACGTCCTACCAGCCCTTCATCCCGCTTCGTTTCACATCTTTCCAGAAGCCAGCACAAAAAAAAAAAAAAGCCCCTTGGATTGTCGTCTTCTTTCTGCCATCATGGACCAAGAACTCCTCACAGGCATCGCTGCTGTCCGCTCATCACCGCCGCACACGCCCAGTCGCCGGCCCGCGAGGCGGGACAGCAGCATCAGCCTCGACGATGTCGCATCAGCCAGACAGAATGCCGACGGCAAGCCGCCCAGATCGCCTCTGTCGCTGACACGCCACCCAGACTCCAACCCGGGCTCTCCGTCAGCCCGCCCCAGCTCCAATCCCATCGACGTCTATTTGAGACACAACGACAAGATTGAAGCCATGCTGATCAAGGGAGCTGCGCCATCTACTCCCACCCGACACAGGAGTAGAGTGACCGCCAGCATATCTCCTCGTCCGACAATCGAGCGAGATGAGGAGGAGCAAAGCCTACCATCCTATCCCGCCTCACTAGACAAGGGCAAAGGCGTCGCTGTCAACCAAGCCGATGACGACCAAGAGCCTCCCGTCACCCCCGAGGCCAACTGCAACTCCCTCGACGTAGGCTTGAGCGGCACCTACATCAGCGTGTCGTCCAACTTCGACGCTGAGACGAGCTCCGATTCCGGCATCGCCGACCCGTCTCCAACTGCCGGCCGCCCGTTGAAGCGTCGCCGTCGCCGCCTCGACATCCGAGAGTCCGACGAGGAGGAGTTTGACTCGAGTGTCCTGAAAACGACTTTCATGAGGTATGCACTCGACCCAACCTGCTCGTTCTGATTTGAACCCCGGCCTGACAATCATCTAGGGCCGCTGATAGAGCTACCATGGGTCGGTCTGCAACCCTCAAGACCATACGGCTCAGAGTACACAAGGAATACTCTGACAGATCTGCTGATGACGAGGCCTCCGATTGATGAACATGTCTTTCTTTTTGTCGCTTTTTCTTTGGCCTTGTTCGGGCCCTTTTCTGGCTATTTCTTTTCGCGTTAAAACGTTGGCATTGTAACGTTTCCTGTATCATATACCCTCTTGCGTCCGCATCTTGACGTCTGCGCCGCTGCATGTCTGGATTGCACATTTCTTTTGGCTAGCATATTGTAGCCCAGCTCGTTCATTCAACCTCTTTCTCTGGGTCGATCGACCATGATTCAACTCCCGTGTTTGCCCGGCCTCGTCGAATCCAGCTTGCATCCGCCTCGAGTCGCGCCTGGAATGCGCCCCGAGCCATAGCTTGTCTTGGCCCGGTTGATCGGCATGGTTGAGTCATGGATTCCCGAGCACCCGGCGCCGGTCTCTCGAAGTTCGGTGTGAGTTTGGCGACGGGCATGTTCTCCAGAACTGTGAAGTTTACCCGAAGACAAACTGATGCCAGCCGACTCCAGCATCCGGGTCACGCTGGTTCCGCAGACTCGACCTTGACCACGTCGATGGCAACCAAAAAGCCGAAAAATACAATAACAAGCTAGTCTGTCAGAATCTTGGCAGCCACTACCGACAGAAGCACATACCAGAAATGTCGCAACCCCAATGACATGAATCTCAAATCCACCAGTCAAGGCTTGGCCGCTCTTCATAGAATTCTGGTGCCTCCAGCTGCGCACTGCTCCAAGGAGTATAGTCCCGATGGAAAAGGCAAAGCACGTCGTCGCCAAGGGCTTCCCTATCAACGTGTATCCAAAACCAGCGTCGTGGTGTGTAATGGTGAAGAGCTGAGCAATCATGGTGCCGAGCATTGACATCATCATAGAAGTTCGCAGATATCCGAGAAATGTTCGTTCGAGCGCTGGAAGAGGAATGTCAGCCGTGGAACTTCCGACGAGGAGCTTCTCAGTTGTCTCAAGCTGCAGGCACAGGGGCAGGGATATCGCCAGCCACACAATTGCTGCCGCCCATGGGTGTAAGCGCAACGTCCATCCGGAGGACCCCTCACGGAGCCATGTCGCATATGCATCAAAGTTTATCGGGACATTGCACAACAGAAAATGGTGCCTTCTGGGTTGGGGGCACGTCACTTGGCATTGCCGATGGCGCAGAAGGGCGGGATAGGCGTACCTAAATGGTCCCGAGCTGTCTTCATGTCCACTTCACAGCTGATATGAGATGCCCAGAACTTGGCGATGCGTGAGACGGGCTTGGGCCAGTGCGGCGGCCTTTCGGCTTCGTCTCCGGATTGAGCTTCCGGCGGCACGGCGGTCCCTGCTCCACGTGGCTCCGAAGAGCCTTGGTCGGACCCATTAGGATGCTGATGCTGATGCTGATGCAGGCTGTCCCCCGGATCGCTGCTCCAATTGGTACTCGATGATGAGGGACCATTCGCCGTGCGGGCGTGGGATTGGGAGTCAAGTTCGTCCAGGGAGATGGCCGAATTGGATCGGTTCCGGTTGGTGGTAAACATGACGCACTACCAAGGTGTCGCGACTAAAACAGGGCGACTATGTGCTGCTGTTTCTCGATTCTTCTTGATAGCGACCTCAACGCCACACGGGCTCAGGAGGGAATCTGGAGCGAACGGTTTCGATTCAGCGAGCGTCAGAAAGAAGTGGTGCGAAGTGAAATATTGTGTCTGGCGAAAAGGGCCAAGCTTGTCAAGTCGTAAAGGCGATCTAAATCCAAGACTTGAATGTGGTCCTCGACGGCTCTCCGGATGTCGGTGGGTAGCGGCATGGCACTAGATGGTGTCGGCGGCCGAGAATCGACGATACCTAATTGCCTTGGATGATGATAATTGCAATGATCAAGTCCAAGAGCGAGCATCAGGGCAATCGGCGCGTACAAATGTGTAAAAGCCTTGAGACCGAGGCATCAACCAAAGTTTTCGCCTGGGGAAGGATGGAAGGAGTTGAGAAAGCACCTGCCTGGAATCTTCATGACGGCGAGGCCAGGAAAGAACGATCGGCTTCCTCACATTCACCTTTCCCCGTAACGCACCGATTATCTTCCATTGAAATTTGCCTCATCTATCCGTACTTCTCTTTGGCAAGCAATCCGATTGTGGTCCCGTCACATCATTACACTCTGTGCTGCCCAGCTTCAACCTCCCAACCACAAATCTGAGATCTCATCCGGAGCAACCTTTCCGACGGTGAGCTCTGCGCACTCCCCATTGTCGGCAAACTCCCCAGGCCATCGAGCCTCGGTGTCGCCCTGCAATCCGTCAGACTTACCGTACGAATCGGCGCGAATACACACAAAATGACCGTCAATGACGGCAGAGCGTCTGGTCGTCCCGGCTGCCGATATCTTTGTACCACAACACGGCGGGGCCGAAACGTTTTATGCTGGGCCATGCGGAGATAACGGCTAACGGCTGTCGCCCGTTTGTCCCCGTTCGCCGCCGAGCCCAGGGAACTTCGGCCCGCAGGACCGTTCACCTTCTTTTATTCTCCTGTTCGTACGGAGTACACGGATCGATAGCATGGTTACGGAGGCCTTTTCTGCCCCTGCCGGGGTGCGTGGCAGGTTCTGAGTTGATACAGCAATGCCGCGCATCGAATTCGCCGACTTCAGCCCCTCAATGTTAGAGCCTGCAAATCATCATTGACTTGCAATACGTCGGAGTGAGCATCTGGGGTCGATGATGCTGAACCAATTCTGTGAGTGAGTGACGTCTCCGCTGCACCCACTCCACCGGTGTCACTGACAAAACGCAGCTTCGGCTTCTCTTCGACGCCGTCCGTCTATTGGCACCAGCATCCATGGCCAGCGTTGCACTCGACAAGGACGTTCCGAGAATATCGGCAGATTCAGCCAGCAACGTGTCAGCCATCAGAATACGGTTGATCAATCTAGACGGCTCACCTCCGTCGCCTCCGGTTGCCAGTTGACTAGCGAAATAACGAAGAGATGTTCTCTCAGCCTTTCCGTGCCGTCTTATACCCATCAGTCGTCCGCTAGCACCTTATCTGTCAGATGATTCCCGCGCCAAGTGAGAGCCGACTTCGAGGAGCTACCGCACCTGCGGTCCGCCCATACCGATGTTATACGCACTAATCCGTCTGTCAGCTGCATGTCTCCCGCATCCTAGCCAAGCTCCCCTGCCCAATCCCCTCCTCTCCGCATCTTCTGTCCGGCGGTATTACGGCTACCATTTGCTCCCTCTTCTCTCTCATAGGTTATTCCCCGGTGCTTCTTATTTGGGTTGCATTAGCACCACTCCAAAACTCGCCATGATCCAAGCGGCAGGCTCGGAGCCCAGCTCCCATCCTGGCATCAGCACGCATGGAAGCCTCCCGGGTCATCCTTGAAGCCTTCTTTTCTCATCCAAGCCTCTGACACAGATGCATGGTTTCTTTGCATCCGGAGAAATAACGGATGATATTCAGAAGAAGCGGATGCTGCCGTCCGAGCCTTAGATTACCCGTATAAGTTAGCTACCGCCTTGATGCGGTGGTGTTCAACTTTTCAACCTCCCTCTATCAAGGCCTTGCATCCATCCGATCCCGACTAATAGAAGCAATACTATTAGAGTGTGTGGTTCATAGCCTGCTTTATTTGCCTCTTTCCCATCATATCGTCTTATCCAAAATCCTATCCTCCTTGAGGTTGAGATTCCAGGCACTGAAGTGTTCGACGCAATAAGGCATACGAGTCTTAACTTTGAGCCTTACGGCAACTATCGACCCTCAGAAACTCCCCATATACGCATTTAAGATGGAAGACCTAAATGCACCCACGACTCCTGACACGGAGTACTCTGCCCCATGCAGCCCCAAGCAGATGGACCAACTGTTGAAAGACACTCGCTCAGCAGCCCGACAGAAGCTGGCAGGCTTGAGCTTGAAGGAAAAGGTATGTTGAATACGCCAGCATCAGAATAGGTAGTCAAACTCACCCCTCAGGTTTCTTTGCTCACCGCCGCCGACTTTTGGAGAACCAAGGCGATTCCCGAAAAAGGGATCCCAGCAATCAAGACATCTGATGGTCCTAATGGTGCTCGAGGAAGCACATTTGTTGGCGGGACCAAGGTGCGTTACCTTATTTCATCTCCCCGTGTTAACTATGCTGATGTCCCAGGCTGCTCTTTTCCCATGTGGCATATCTTTGGCATCCACGTGGAATAAGAAGCTTCTCTACGACGTTGGACAGCACCTAGCTGCCGAGACCCGAGCCAGGGCCGCCGAGATGCTTCTGGCGCCCACCGTTTGTCTGCATCGCCATCCTCTTGGGGGCAGAAACTTTGAGTCCTTTTCCGAGGACCCTCTGCTCACGGGCAAGCTAGCGGCGCAATACATCAAGGGCCTTCAGGATAAGGGAGTAGCTGCAACCATCAAGCGTGAGTGAATTGTCTTTGTCACATCAAATACTAACATCGGACAGACTTTGTCGGCAACGAGCAAGAAACCTTTCGATTGACCATGGACTCGCTCATTACTGAGAGAGTTCAGCGTGAGCTTTACCTGCGACCCTTTGAGATTGCCATTCGCGAAGCCAACCCTTGGGCTCTCATGACCTCGTACAACCTTCTCAACGGAGTCCACTGCGACGGCAATACCCATACTCTCAAGGACATTCTACGTGGTGAATGGGGTTATGATGGGTCAGTAGCTTTGTCCAAGCCGCGAGATTTTTGTTCCTCACTCTTAATCCAGCACCGTCGTATCGGATTGGGGCGGTATCAACTCGACGATAGACTCCATCGAGGCCGGATGCGACATCGAGTTCCCACACTCTACGAAATGGCGCTTTGACAAGCTCGTAACGGCCGCCAACGAGGGCAGAGTCAAGCTGGAAGCCATCGATCAAGCCGCAGAAAACGTTCTCACCCTGCTCGAACGTCTAAAAGGAGGCGACATGTCGCCAGAGGAACCCGAGTGGATGGATGACCGTGAAGAAACACGACGACTCATCCGCAGAGCCGGACATGAAGGGCTGACACTCCTGAAGAATGAAGACGGAATCCTTCCTTTGTGCTCCAAGTCTACTAGGGTGGCAGTCATCGGACCCAATGCCAACCGTGCCATCGCGGGTGGCGGTGGGAGCGCCAGTCTCAACCCATACTATACCACGATTCCCCTGGAGAGTATTCGAACTATGGCAGAAAAGGAGGTATCCTTCGCCCAGGGCTGTCATATTTACAAATGGCTGCCTGTGGCCTCCAACTACTGCTCCGACAAGTCTGGCAAGCAAGGTGTCACCATCGACTGGTTTGTGGGCGATAAGTTCCAGGGCGACCCAGTGGTCATTCAACGGAGAGTCAACACTGATCTCTTTCTGTGGGATTCCGCACCCCTTAGTCAAGTCGGCCCTGAGTGGTCAGCCATTGCGACAACGTACCTGACCCCCTCGACAACAGGCAAGCACACCATCAGCTTCATGACAGTAGGTCCAGGGAGGCTCTACGTCGATGGGAGGCTTGTTCTTGATCTTTGGGACTGGACCGAAGAGGGAGAGGCGATGTTTGACGGCTCCATTGATTACCTTGTTGAAGTCGACATGGAAGCTGGTAGGGCCGTGGAGCTGAAGGTCGACATGACCAACGAGCTGCGCCCCTTTACGAAGCAGAAGCAGTTCGGAATGACGCACAAGTATGGCGGATGTCGAATCGGGTTCAAAGAGCAAGATCAGGTCGACTACATCCAGGAAGCCGTGGAGACTGCTCAAGCTGCCGACGTGGCAGTGGTCATTGTGGGTGTAGATGCAGAATGGGAATCGGAGGGCTACGACCGCCAAACTATGGACCTTCCCGTTGATGGAAGTCAGGATCGGCTCATCGAAGCAGTCGTCAAGGCAAACCCCCGCACCATCGTCGTCAACCAGTCTGGGAGTCCAGTTCACATGCCTTGGGCTAACGAAGTACCCGTCATTATCCAGGGATGGTACCAAGGTCAAGAAGCAGGCAACTCCCTAGCCGACGTTCTGTTTGGGTTTGCAAACCCCAGCGGAAAGCTGCCAGTAGGTTGACGTTAATGGGCAAGGAACACACATCCGCTTACATGCTTCTAGTCCACGTTCCCGCAGCGCATCGAGCACACTCCAGCATGGCACAATTGGCCGGGCGAAAATCTCAAGGTGCTTTACGGCGAAGGCCTCTACGTCGGCTACAAGCACTACGACCACACAAAGATCCCCCCTCTGTTCCCCTTCGGCCACGGCCTTTCGTACACGACGTTCGAGTACGGTCGACCTGAAATTTCTTCCCGCACCTTGACGTCCAACGGCCTAATCAAGATTACCCTTGCCGTCTCCAACGTTGGGCCACGAGCCGGCGCTGAAACGGTTCAAGTCTACGTGCACGACGAGAAGAGCAGACTGCCCAGGCCAGAGAAGGAGCTCGTGGCGTTTGAAAAGGTGTTCCTCGATGAAGATGAGACGAAGCACATTACGATTAGTCTGGATAAGTATGCAGTGGGATACTACGATTGCTCTGTCCCTGGGTGGATTGCAGAGGAGGGCACCTTTGAGGTGCTAATTGGGTCATCGAGCGCGGATATCAGGTACGTTTGCAGGTGTCTACGATTACCATGAAGATGCTGACCAGGCAGACGCACGACGAAATTCCAGGTGAAGGATTCGTTCACTTGGGTGTTTTGAGGGAATCGTGGTCGAGATGTTCGCAGGCAGGGCAAGCATTTCATTCGGTAGCTATATTTCACATCTCTTTCTCATGGCACATCACCATTGATGGTCCAAGAATATTAGGATCGAACAATTGAGGCATTTTGGTATTTTAAGGCCTGGGCCACACTATGTATTTTCGTCTTTTCAATTGCGGTCCAGTCTCGCCCTGAACAATCCAATGCAGGCATAGTACCCCAAGGTTCGTGGGCTCGAGTCAGGGCCAAGGGACAGATCTGACCGGATCACGTCGTCCCAACTAGAGAGTACCAATGACGGCTCATTCCGAGAGAGCTCGCCAGCCGTAAGAATGCCCGGTCTCGAGATCGTTCTCTGGCCTACTCCAGGTCAGAAATGGTGATTGAGCCGCAGATCTAGTAGGAGCCATACCTTGTAGACGATGATTAAACGTGCCGACGTCCTCTCAACCGTCTCGGAAGGACACGTCGGCATATTTCGTCCCCTTTCTTTTCTCCCTGGTTCTTCACCTCGCCTACCTCACCAACCCTCTCAAACCTCTTGCACTTGTCTTTCGTTCATTCCGTATGCTTCTTTTTTTCTTCATTCTTGGCGTAGGGGAGATCGTCGTCCCGCAGGCTCAGTCGCGCTCCTCGCGCTGCTTGGCTTCGGGACTCCGGCTCCGGCTGCGTCCACCTCTGCGCCCGCCACGTCCGCCGTGCCCTCCCCGGCCGCCCTTGCCACCGGGTGGCGGACGAACGAAAGCGAAGTCGACTTGCACCGTCTGGTCCAGGAGCTTGGTCTCGTGGGCGCCGTCGATGGCGGCGCGGGCTTCCTCGAGCGTCGTGTACTCGATCAACGCGTAGCCCTGTTTTCACCCGCGTTAGCAAACTTTTTTCGTACGCTTTCGAGAAAGCCGTCTGGGCGTGGGTAGCTTGGGCGAAGAGGGTTAAGTAGGTTACCTTGACGTAACCGCTCCGACGGTCCAGGTTCAAGTGCATGTTCTTGATCTCGCCAAACTCGCCAAACATGTCCTGCAGGGCCTCCTCGTCGGCCTCCTCGTGGACGTTCGTGACGATGACGATCCAGCCCTCGATGGAGCGCACGGCGGTGGCCTTTGTGTGGGTTTGCATGTCGGATTCGTTGCGGGCCGGGGCAGCAGCAGCCGGGGGAGGGGACGACGCGTGGTCGACGTCCATGTCCATGTTTTCGTCGGCCATTTTGATTTGCTTCGCTTCCGTGTCCGAGGGGAAGAGGAAGTTGTGGTGGGAGGGAAGGAATTGGGGAGAGTGAGGAGGGCGTGTCGAAGGTGAGGGCGGTGTTGATGAAGCTCTTCGCGGGGCAAACGATGCGCGTGGAGGTTTGGGGATGGATATCACGTGACGGTGGTGATTGGATTTGAAGCTCTCTGTGCGACAGTCAAAGTGCAAATGCTGTATGTATTGGGAAATATTGACTACGGTTGCGCAACGCGCTTCTTTGCTTCGCGTTGAGAGGTGATGCCTCGTGAGGCAACAATTGCAGGGAATGCGACTCCTTTGAAGCTTGAACGGCCTCGGCATGCTTAAGTCCGAACTCGATCGAGGTCCTGCTGACTGTCCATAGGCCGCCGGCATGAGTCACTCGCCGGGTCGCCATCATCGCAAAGGGCGAAAAAAAAGTCCATCAGAATCCAGCGCCAGCTCTCAGCGCCAGCTCGATCATGTTTCCAGGAGAATCTCATGGCGCCATCACGGAAGAAAAGGGTTGGAATTGCGAACTAAATGTGTGTTGTATTGACAACCGACACCGTGACGCCGCGTGGAGCCGTAAGTGCTTCTTCGCACCTCTCGTTTATTCATTTTCCGAGGGGGGCTCAGCCTATCGAGCGACCCCAACCTAGTCCATCTTGCCATAACTGAATTTCAAGCATCCATCGATGAACGGGTTTCCACAAAGCCAACCTCCCAGTACCGTGTTCCGTCGCACGTAGCCGTATAAGCCATCTCGTTTAGGAGCCGGGGTTGGGGTTCATCTGCGTTGGGGAGTCAGCGCTCCTGATTTTCCAGAGGATGTCGAATTCGGGGTCGTTTTTGTCTGCTCACCTTTCGCTTGCCACCAGTCATGACGACGTTGACGAATCGTCGGGTGTACTTGAGGCGCTTCAGAGCACGGCCCTTGGGGACCTTGGTCTTCTCCTGCTTCTCAACCTGTAGGACAAAAAAAGGACGTTGGTCAGTCATCGGGATCGTCGGGGGGAAAGCGAGGTTCGAGGGAGAGATCGTACTTTGGGGGTCTGCGACTTGACCTTGCCTGTGGAAATATTATCAGAAAAACTGTCACGGCGAGAGGGGACTTAAAATTGAGGGCGACGACGTACCGGCACGGGCAAGAGAACCGTGAACTTTTCCCATGGTGATAGATTTGCTGGTGGTTGATGTGGATGATGACGGTTCGTAGCGGGCGGCTTGCACCAAAGATTTTTGGGGAATTTGACAAATGGTTGTGGGCGGGCGGTGGGAGCCTCCAGATCACGTGAAAGGCGACTCCGCGTGCCCTCGGATAATTTTGATCCCGCCTGAAACTGTTTTAGCCGCTGGGCTGGCTTATGTAATGCTCGGCGGAAATATGGCTAGGCGGGCCGTTGTCGCCTTTTGCTTGTGTCTCGTCAAACAGGTTGCATCGCATGTTTGTTATCGCCAAGAGTTTGAGGTTGATGGATGTGCATGTATGTGTATGCTTGTGCAAGGTCGAGTTTCAAGATGCGGGAAAGCTTTTCTGAGTTGCTTCTTTTGAAGCTACCGTTCTTGAAACTCCTCATGCAGCACAATTCCAGCTGTCTGCAGCCTGCTCTCAGATTCCTTCAAATGAGGACTTGATAAATCGACATCGAAAGGGAGACCGTGGAAGTGGCCTCTCATGTAGGTGCCGATTCGTTCTTTGATAGAATATCTCTTGTCGGTAAGATTGGAAGGTGATGATCATGGTTCATCGAGTAATGACTACCTGCCTGGGTATGTTCTCAGCATACGTACCTTAGGATCGAAACACGAGTTATAGCCAAAATAGCGTCTCTTTGACAAGACGACTCGCTGGCCATTCAGACACTCGGGGCT
The DNA here is from genome assembly GCA_024115155.1 of Thelonectria blattea. NCBI lineage: Eukaryota > Fungi > Ascomycota > Sordariomycetes > Hypocreales > Nectriaceae > Thelonectria > Thelonectria blattea. The sequence goes on from JAMQMW010001029.1 coordinate 11,373, forward strand.
TGGTTGAAAAGGAACCCGGAACTCTTAATCGTAGCAAGCTTCTACCATAAAGAATTCTTCAAGGTTCACCGCCTAGCCATACAGTATTTGCATGTTTCACAGGGTTGTTGCCTTCTCTCATTCATGCCGATATCCGAATATCGGTGGCGATGATACGCTGCCATGCTCCTCTTCGCGCCCTTGCATCGTCCGGACCGTTGAGTACGGATAATCAATGCGACTCCCGAATGCAACCGAAAGAAATGCAGGTAAACGCTGCGTCTCCCTGGGTATCCTTGAGAAATTCGACGCAGGAACAGAGAAAGTTTTCCGACATTCTGTCGTTGGCATGTTTACGAGGGCCTCGCAAGCGATAACTTAATTCTCGGCGGCAAAGCTCGGAACTTTTTTTTTTCAGCCGGGGAATTCGGGTTGCGGCAAGAGTTCTGTCGGTTACGAAGTCCGTCGAACGAGGATTACGAATTTTCCTCCTGGCGAGAGGCTGAGATGGTGCGATAAGACCGGAGTTCTGGCAATCGGGGTGAACCCGACTTGTAAGTTGGGCGCAACCAGAAAATGGCCCATCTTGGACCTTGGCTACCAGGACAACCGCACTCTCGGAGGAAGAGAAAGCTCTAGCGAAAATTCTAGGCCCTTGACAACAGGTCACAAACAACCGCAACACCAGATTCTTGGCCGTCCTGGCCGTCCTGGCCTTCCGTTCTGGCCGGCCTCGATCCTGGCCGCAGTTTAGGGTAGGTTGACCAGCAACCAGAAAGCCACCCACCGGAAACGGTGGAGGGTGTTCTCAACAGAAAAGAGGCCCGTCGCATGTCAGCAGTGTTGGCATTGCATTTTTCGCCTGGCCGCGGCCACGACGAGCAGAGTGTGGCTTTTTTGGAAGTCTCCGAATGCTCACGAGTCTTTTTCAAAATTTTTCACTTCTTCTTGCGTGGTGGGGAAAATCGATCTGCACATGGAAGCACTCCATCAGCTGGTCAAGGTTGGTGCAGGACTTGGGCGCCAGCCATAGAAGCCGTGGCCAAACGTTTGCCAGTAGAACGGATAACGACGACGTTTTTGGTTCTAAATGTAGCTACCGGCATACGTACGGGCATGGTTATGCGTACAGTATGTACATACATATATGCACCCACGAGGCGTCTCGTCCGTGTTCCCGCAGGGTTCAGCATCCCGGTGTTGGGTGCAATACGAGGCCCGCACCGTCACAGTACGAAAGCGCTTCGTATGTCGAGATCAATGGGTTGTGCCTCTTCGTCTTTTTTCTTCCCCTCCCCCCACCCGACCGGTCGGACCGCCGATCAAGACCGTCTCGGATGAGGGAAGACGAGGAGGATCAGGCACCGCTTGCAGAGCCGAGAGGTCGTATTGAGCAAGCTGACATATGCTGAGTGTGGTTGCATATCCGTTGAGAACTAACTTGAGTTGACTTAACTTATAATAATACGACCATGGACTGAAGACACATGAACATCTGGATCTGTGAAGATAGATATAGTATCTGCTTCTCGCACTGACGACGACAAAGGTCATGAGCAAGGATGGCTGCCGAACTGTCGTCATTGTCCGCGTTTCTCTCTAATTAAGGAGCTGCTGGGAGACGCATCCTCCGTACAAGAACCACCAGGACCCCATCATCTATTCACCGCATCGCAGCAAATCGTCCATCATTGTGCGGCGCCCCGACTTGGCTGCATGCACAAGGTGCCCCCGTCGTCCCCGCTGCTGCTGCCCACAGCCCGGATGGGGACAAGCCAGGCGCAAGGCCAACACGAACAGCACAACACCACGGAGGCACGGCCATGGCATCACCTCGCATCCGTCCCGCAGGGTCGCGCGTGCGCGCCAGCTAGATTGGATTGGTCCTAGGGAGACCTGGGCCTCTGCGGTTGCTGGGGGAGGAGGCGAAAACCGGATTTGCGCAAGAGCTGGGGGAGGGAGACTGCTGAGCTTCATGTTAATGAGGGTTCGAAAAGGGTGTGACAAGGGAACCGTTGTATCGTCGGTTTCGCCCAACGATGAACAACGCAGGGCCTTTGTGCATGCAGCCTGGAGGGAGAAAAAAAGGCCGAGTTAATATCGAGTGCTCGAGCATTCTCCCTGTCGCTCGTTAGTCGGTTTAGTTTCGCATCGACAAAACCACTCTACCCAATACCACGGGAACATCTAGACTAAATTACTGCAACTCTTCAGGTGGCCTTCGTCTTGGCGGCCGTACCTAGCGCTACCGTCTCGGACAATTGAATGACGAAAGTTGCCGTGGCCCGGAGTCGGCGGCGACGAGAGACATCATGGTCGACGAGTTGAGGTAAGAAACTGATGATTCTTGAAGAGTCGAGTGAAAAGCCACCGACGTGATGGTGGTCAAATCGAGAAGATGCTATTTTTGGGAGGGTTTATTTTAAGTGGACGAGCAAAAAGTTCTTGGCTTCCATTCTCGCAGTGGGTGGGAGCAGCAGACGGGAAGAATTTGGATGGAGACCCGGGAAAAAAGATGGTGCGATGCATTCATTGGCGAGGAAGTCGCGACGGGTGCCCAATTGATGTGGGTCCCGCATGCACTTCAGGCTGCCCCTCTGGATGCACCACTGAATGGCCACCTCCACATCCACCACCGCAACGCACAACCATCATCGCCCATCACCACCTTGTCATGGAGTTCGTATTGTTGCTGCTTCGGCCGATTCGGTTCAGCTCTCCAGGCCCGCCGTCCGCAAGAGGTAGCTAGCGACTAGCTGCAGCGTCTGGCAGCTCGTGCCAGCGCGGAACCAGCCTGGAAACGGCCAAGACGCCCACGGCAAAATCACTCCACGACCGCAACGGAATCGTTCTTTGGAACGGACTGGGCGGCGGTGGGGGTACGAGCAACAAAGAGGCGCCCTGCAACCGAACAGAGATCGCATCCGGCATTGCCAGTCGACATCGATGCCGCCCCCCGCCGGGGATCATCCATGGATGGGTTGTTCTGCTGCTGGCGGGGCGACGAGGACATGGACATCGCGAGTCTACTGGGTACATTTACATGGTAGTTGACTTTGTTATTCTTGCATCCAGGTCAGCAACAAACACTTACAGCGCACTTTGTCTTGTTCTTCATCATCCCCCCCTCCCTCCCTTCGACTTTTTGCTTCCTGCAGGCTTCATCCTGGTTGGCACGTTTTCCCTCACTTCGTCCATTGTCCATCCACATCTATTCCCGTTCATCCTCTGTGCTTCGTGACACACAAAGATCCCGTCTATTGTTGTCCATCACGCGACAGTCGTCCCTCCTCTCTCCGCCTTTTTCTTTTACTCCCGTCCCTCCCACTCGACAGCGTAGCACTCGTTCGTCCCTCATGGAAAGTTACGCCTTGGTGTAGCTCCCATTCATCATCCATCCAACCGTCTTTGCACCATTGCAATCTGACACCCTCACTGCAACCTTCAACCACTTTCAATCAGCAACGCTTGTCAATTCTCGTATGCCTCGGTAGCCTCGTCTTGTACAGGCACCTCATTGGTAGCTCGACCTCCGACAACAGTCTCATCTGCCACCAGCAACAATGCATGAGCCAGTCCAGCATCAGGGCCGCTCGCGGTCCGACAGCTTGCAACGCATGCTGGAGCTTGAAAAGAAGATGATGGTGAGAAACGAACTTGTCGGCTTTTCTTGGATTTCAGACATACTTATTGCTTGATACAGTTCCAGCGAACCCAGAGCTTGACCAGCAATTCGTGTCAATCATACGCCGGCTCCGTCGCCCCCAGCCCAGTCATTCCTCCGCAACCTCGTCGTTTTGAGCTGGTTCCCAAGGACGGCAAAAGGGCTCCCCCACCACCCGTTCGCAACTACGGCCCTGTGCCATCTCCGCTCTTCACCAGCAACTCGTCATCCGATGCCGAGTCAAATGCTTCCATGCATCGAAGGCCCTTGGCGGCCATGAGCCACTCCAGGACTAATTCTGCCCCGATCGGCATGACAGACAAGGGCCATCAGAAGACGGTCGCTTTCGCTTTTCCTCCTCAAGTTGAGGAGCAAAGATCTGTCTGCGTGTCTCCCACGTGGGAGGCCTATCACCAACGCAAGCACGACAAGAGAGATAAGAAAGAGGAGCAGCGAGAAGAGAGGCGAGAGGAGAGGAGAGGCCGAGAACAGACCAAGGAAAAGCCGCGAGGAAGACGCTTGAGTAAGCCCCCGCCCCCGTCCCACAGCCTGGCTCGAAGCATCACGGAACCTGCGAGCCCCTCAAAAGATAAGCGCTCTTCGAGCGTGCTGGGCATCGCCATCTCAAGGAGGGATACAAGCGAGACCGCCAGAAGGGAACCCGTGGAGAAACCCAAGCGGGGACGTTCCGGATCGCTGACGTCTGCTATTCGAGGCTCGTTTGAGATTCGACGAGGTTCATACGACCAGACCAGCGCCTCGGGTTTTCTCGGCGGCGTCAAGCTGGAGCAGAAGAAGCAGGACTTTACCCAACAAGTTATCGAGGACCAAGCGCACAACGACAGCAAAGTCCACCCGGCGCTGCGAAAATCTTTCCTGGGACATGGATCGTTCACACCCCTCCCGACGGACGGTTCTTCATCCCCTGTACGCGAAAAGGAGCAGCCCGAGGGCAGACGGCGAGCGTACCCCCCGATTTCTCTACAGACGTCGGGTGCCATGGGCCAAGCTGCTCCTCCACCAGCTCAGGCACTATCAGTCCCAGCCAGGCGAGACTCAGCTGGATCTGGCAATATTTACCTCTGGAGTGCTCGCGCAAACAAGAAGGTTACGACAGAGCCAACCAACGAGGAGTGTGCCGTGGAGGACACCGAAGACGACGAGGCGCCGAGAGGCGTGACTCTTACTGACAGTCCGCCCCGGGAGGCTGGTTTGACCAGACGGGGCGGTCTGCACATCAAGACCAGCCCACGAGGTGCTCTTACATCCAAGTTCTCAACAGAAGACGACCATGAGAGGCAAGAGAATGGTGGTGAAGAGGTCAAGCCTCTCCACATCAGAAAGAGCTCGAAGGAGATTACTGCAGAGCCCACCGCTACCGAAACGATTACTGCCCCGGAACCTCAGCCGGTTGCGAAGAGCCCTGTGGTCGAGCAGAAGGAGAAGCCATCATACCCCCCGACGACGGTCAAGACTCGACCTAGGCGCGAATCAACCGCATCCGCCTCATCCACTCCTCCCGCGCCGCCAAGGAAGAGCTCCAAGCGAAACTCACTCGTCTTCCTCGCCCGATCGCACACGGCACCCGCGGAACCAAGCAAAGAGGAAATGCCGCGTGTTTCTAAGGAGGTGCGTGTTGAGAGGAAGACGCCCATTGTCACTAAGCTGGTGACGTCCTCGAAGCAGCGCAACGCCACCCCGCCAAGCATCCGTTACGAGACGACGCTGGCTGGCGTGCGCCCAACACCGTATCCCGCCGAGTCGCCGACAAGTTCCAGCGGTAGATTCAATTTCAAGGACACGGCCAAGTCTGCGTTTGGACGTGGCAGCGGCAGCTCGTCGCAGGCGTCTCTCTCCCCTATCTCTGGCGGAACCTCGCCCGTCATTCCGCCAAGCCCTTTGAGGCACGAGGCCGTGGCCGCCCCGGCTCCGGCAACTCGCCAGACGCATCTGCAGCCCACGACACAGCAGCATCCGGAGCTCACCAAGCCTGTCGTCGCTTCATACGCCAAGGCTGTTCGACCTTCTCCCGAGCTCCTCCTCGCTCCGCATAAGCAGGTTTCGGGCTCGTGGAGGCCCACGACAAGCTCCTCGGACGACTCTTCCTACTCGGACGCCCTGCAATCGTCGGGTCCTGGCACGCCCGACACGTCTCCCCCGCAATCCGACTCGGGCTGCTATCCCCCGCGTACCGCAAGTGGCAAAGTCCAGAAGATATCATACAGCCCCTGCTGGTCTGCCGCCAGTAACTCACCCGAGATCCCCCCAAGCGACCGCTTCCAACTCTCCGACTCGCCGCGCTCGTCTGACTCGGAGCTCGATCCCATCGAAGCGGCCGCCCGACGGGTCATGGAGGCTTTCTCCCACGCCAACCTCGTCAGCCCCCTGGACAGTGGTAAGGACACTGACTCCTCGGCCGGCGAGAGTACGCTGCCGTCGACGCCAGAGTCGCTGCCGCCGCAGCCGCCTAGGCTGAGGCACCGCGAGAAGAGCAAGGGCCGCCTTCGCAACCCGCAACTGCAGACGGTGAAGCTCGCGCAGAGCGCCAACGGCATCAAGGCCACGCGTAGCACGCCCAACTTTGATGTCCGCTCCCACCAACAGCGAGAACAGCGCCCGCCTGTTCCCGAACTTCCCAACAAGGGCCAGGCAAAGTCGACGCGGCCGGACCCGCGGCGAGGCGACCGGGTGGGAAAGATGTTTGTTGTCTGCTGCGAGTGCCAGCGGTACCACGACATCCCCGCGCGGCTGTACAAGACGATGCTGAACCCGGGAGGTGTGTTTTCGGGAGGCGAGACGCGAGGATTCGAGGACCGGGTCTGTATGACGGTCAAGTGCTCGTGGTGCGACCACCAGATGAGCACCAAGTGCTGTCCAGGCGTGTCTGGTGTTTTGGAGGTGCAGGAGCGGGTGCACTGAAATGTCTCGTTCATTTGGATTTTTTCTTTGGTTTCTTTGGGTTTTTATTTGGAAGGCATTTGGTTGGAAGAGGATATCTCTGGCTTCAAAGCCAACCCACCGTCGTTACGACACACACACACACACACAGCTCAGCGCATTAATGATTCCTTTGTCCCGTCGGTATTTGGAAGGGGACAAGATGGTACTCTCGGGGGATTCAAGATACCCCCGAATTCTTTTCGACATTTTTCTTTTTCGTCTTGAAGGAAGTTGGCTGCTGAGCTCTCCCATCTCGCTGGCACTTACACCCAACTGGTTGGGCCCAAGTTGGCGGGTGGCCGAGTTTTCCCATTCGTACATGTTGGCGAAAAAATAAGTATTTAGCCTGACGAGATAATTCAATGACTGATGATTACGACTATTTACATAATGTTCAGGAGCACCTTTGAGGGATTGGCAAGAATTGGTGATGTTGGAGTAAGTTGGTGTTGAGGGGTTGTTGACGTCACCTGCGGCATCCCACTTTTGAGGAGAAGACATGGTGATGGGTGCTCCAAATGGAGAATATTCAAGCGAATCAGGCCGGGAATATATGTAAAGTTACATGGCTTTAGGTCACTGGTTCCGCGGGTCGATTAATTGGTTCCTCACCGAGTTCCTGGCCGTTGAAGCCGTTTTGCATATCTCGACTTCCCCACGCTCTCAGCTAACAACTTAGAGCAGACGAGGCGGAACAACGGGCAATCGGCATTGCGACGAAAGGTAAAACGTCTTGACATGACGAATGGCCTCCCTCAAAAAGAACTTGGTTTCCCGTCTTCTCCTGAAACTTATCCTGTATAAGTAGGTCTCGATGACATTGTTGCGTAGTCGCTGACGTCAAGGCTGCAGGGATCTTGGATACGCGCCGGTTTTCAGGTTTCTGGTGCGACTTTATTGAGATATGAAGTGTTGCGACGGCGGTTTTGTCGTTGGATCTGTGTTTTTTTTTATTGTGTTTTTAAATCAGCGATTTATTTGCATTGCCAAGTCCAAACTCGTCTACAAACTTTTTGACAGTGGACGCCAGACACTTACACACACATCTTACCTACCATACCATACCTACTCGAAGCAATGTCAGACGAATCCAACGAACCCAAAAAAGGCACCATCCTCGCGCGCAACAAAGAAGGCACGCTCGAAGCCTCGGCGATCCTCTGGCGGGCCCTCTGCGAGGACAAGCCCAAGATGCTCCAAAAGTACATGACCAAGGACGCGGTGCTCGCGGAGCCGGACCGGTCCGTGTACGGGCCCAAGTCGGAGCCGTCGCTGGGCGAGTACCTCGAGGACGGCGGGTACGAGCCGTGGACGGCGTACAAGATCCACGGGGAGCCCGAGTTCGTCGAGATCGACATGATGAGCTCGGCGCTGACGTATCGGGTCACGACGTGGAGGTTGGGCGGAGGGGGGGAGATGAGGGCGACGGAGGGGATGTGTTCGAGCGTGTTTCGGCAGGGGCCGGGGGGGGATTGGAAGTGTTGTCTTCATCATATGGCGAAGATTAAGTGAGGATTGAGTGTGTCGTCTCGAGGGAGAGTTGCGGCGGTGTGGTTGGCTTCCCTTTGGGGGCTGAAAAGGGAGTGCGGGCGATGGAAGGAAGGCGTCTTATTTGGTTGTCTCTGCTTGTATGGTTAATGATAGTATTGGAAACTGGTCAATCAAGTGGTTATCACGACTCACTCACTCACTCTTCTACATGTCCATGGCTGGAGTACGTACGCAAAGCTGACCGACAGAACCTGACCTGACTTACAGAGAGAACCAACAACCTCCCCCCTTCCAACTCATCCCAACTGCGCACAAGAAAAAAACGCCAAGACTCTCAGCTCCCATTACCCCAAGTTTTCTCTCATCAGCCCGGACAGCCTCCGTCCAGTCCATCTCGTTTCCCCCGATCGACTCCGAGAGCAACCGACAAAGCCGAAGCCATACCCGCCCTCAACCCCGAACTTTCCAACAAGAGGCCCGCCAAGCCCGCCAAGAAAGGTCCTCCCTCGAAGTCGAAGATGCTGCGAGCTTCCCAAAGCAGTTTTTCTTGCATTCGCCCTGCTGCACCTCTTCGTTATCGCAGAGGTTTCCCCCCGCTATACCTTGTCACAATCTTCTAAAAAATTTTGCTTTTTTTAATTGTCATTCCCTCTTCTCTCCCTCTATCCTCCTGCATACCACGGACTACGGCACATAACCATACATGCCAAGACCACGGTGGGCTTCCAAACCTCGCAGCGGGCATGAGAAGGGGTGTGTGCCTGGCATGGGCGACGCGGGGGAAAATGTCTCAAATAGAGTTAGTGCCTGCTTTGCTGCTTCGTGTCTGTGTGTGTCTGTGTGTGTCTGTGTGTGTGGTGTTGTTCCCGTAGTTCTTTTGGCAACTCGGTCAATCCCACGTCCGTCGACGGACCAATCTCGTCGGACGTGTGTGTCAACAGAAGGGGAAGGAGGGCTTTTTGCTCTTGCATACGGAGGATATGCGAGTTGCATGTCTCGACGCTGCCACTGTTGGGTACCGACGCCTTGGCTCTGCCAGCCGAGGTCCCGACCCCCCCGCGTTGCGTTTTTGCCTTTGAAGCAGAGAAAACCCTTCTTGGAAAGAAGCTGCCTACGTGGTGGTTATCGGGGACGACAAGAAGGAGGAGAGACGCCTGGTCAAAGCACGTGGCGTTTCTTCCCCCGCGAAACTAAGAGGTCGTCATCCTTGTTCGGCCACCAAGAAAGAGTCCTCTTTGCTCAGCTTCTCCGAGGAATAGCTTACCCGTAGTTCGCAACGCCGAGGATATCTCGTCGAACTCGGGGCAATGGCGAAGTCGTAGATTCCGGGGAAACATCTGGTGCCTGACGCGAGCTGAAGTTGAAAGTGAGGTTCACTTGGCATCTTCCATGGAACCACTAATGGCTCCCGGCCTAATCTTTGTGCGGATTGGCGGCCGCGGACAATTAGACGGAGCCGAACAACGGGGACTCGACGGTTACCGTTTAAAACGCTGAGGACGTAATGGCAAACGGAGGGTTGAGTAAAATCTCGTCGTGCGTGAATTCACCGACTCCTGATCCAACTTCAACTCGTCAACTCTCCAGCAAGGACGTTGTCCGAGGTAGCAACCTGACTGCTCACATTGCTGAGCGTCGCAGTAACTTTCTCTGTTCTCAGCAGGCCAAGAGCTCGCCTCTCAACCTCGACCCTTGTAAGTTCTTTCTCGCCTTCTTCCACACGACCTTCCATTCTCCGGGGTTATACGGATACGCGTGGCTTCGTGCTAGGGTTTCCCTTGACTTTGCAAATAAGGTCGCCTTGGCCACTTGGCGACTGTCACTTTGCCCAAACTCCCCAAAAGCCCAACCGATCGTCCTGTCCTCCGCATGTCGTGATAAAGTAGGCTGACTCAAGGATATGCAGCACGCCAGTCTTATCTTCCTGTGACGAGTCGTCGCCGTCATTGCCCATGTCGGCCAAGAGGCCAGATGCCGCCCTCGGTCCAACGAGAGACACGGCTTATGAAATGGTCCCCCTCACTTGAAGAGTTTTCTCCCCTTGGCAACGAGGGATTGCAGCTGCGACGACCGGGTGTGGATCCTTCGGTGACCCAAACATGTTGCGAATGAGCCTCGCAGCCGTGATAGGGTCATATTCCCTGTCGCCTCGTCATTTGGGCCATCCCACTCTGCAAGGTCTGAAGTTGAATGCCACCCCCGCCACCGCCGCCATCGAGATGCTGCTGCTGCTGCCTCGCCGTCCTTGTCGCAATCGTTCCGTGGGCCGTTGGCCGTGGGCGGGAGGAGAAATAGTTTTCTCACTTGCAACCGCTCGAAACAGGGACGGCCGTCGAGGGACGGTTTGATAAGCGTTGGTTCTGTCAGTCTCACGGTGGGACTAGACTCGCGTCTCGACGAATTAGCTCCCCAAAGACTCGACATGATCAGACCAGGGCGTCTCAGTAGTGGCGCCCCCATCCCAATACTCGCAGAGGGATCGACCCCGGCGAGTAAATTCTGCCTCGTCACTTGTCGCCGTGATTACAAGAACGACGTCTTGCATATCGCCCCCCCCC